>SKCR01054170.1:0-36820 GCA_019454045.1 Zanthoxylum bungeanum | reverse complement strand
CCTTGGCCAAGCCATGGCCTTCTAGAATATCGAATTAAGGTGCGCCTTGCGCTACTTGCCTAATTGCAAATTTTGACTTTGTCTCCTTGAGAATAGTCATTAACTCTCCAAGAGTTTATATTGCAATATTTACTTTTAAGATCTAATTATAGATCTATGAAGATCCTTCAATTTCTTTATCATACTTTAAGGATCTAATCCTTAGTTCTGATTCAGAAATTAAGGAGTCTACTGCGACAAGCTTAATGGATTAAGCATAAAGTTATCATCACATAAATCTTCCAAAGATTATGCTCTACTATTTTCTTAACTCCGGGCTTAGGCCTAATATGTTATTTTATCAAATAAAGTAACTTATTAGATTTCATGACTATCCTGAAAATTTATTCCCATTTTGAAAATTAAACCATTTAAATACATTTTCCCTAGGATTATGTATTAAACGTCAATCTTTCAATTTTATCTTGATTCTAATAGTCCAACTATTTAATCAATGATTTTAGGTACTATTAATTATAATGATTATTATAGTCTAACTATTTAATCAACTATAATTAATTGAATCAAATATATTGATTATTATAATCTAATTATATAATCAACTATAAATGAATTAGTTTGAATATAATCCAACTATTAATTAAAACAACAATTCAAATATTAGTCCAACTAACATTTAAATTTATTTGACGAATGATATTTGTTTGAGCCGTATGGCAAGTAATTAAACGAATATTGCAAATTCAATTCTTGCCTCCCACTATTTTTCGGCGAGCCTCTAACCCTCTGTCGAGTACTCGGGAAATCGTGTTTCCTAGCGGGCTAGGATACCGTTAAATATCACACAATCTTGACTTTGCCTAACAAATTGTATGATAATTAACTAGGTAGATCTCTAAGATCAATTGGATCCAATCCAATTCCTAGATCCAGTATGGGGACATCCAAGTCCGAAACATATATCTTATATATGCCAATATATCCAATATATTACCTAACCTTTTTCCTCTGAATCAACTAAGCTTTGGCATTGGCACAACAAACTTAGTGATCCTAGTTAAGCGCGACCCATTGACCATGGAAAGCTTCGTAATCAATGTCGATGGACAAGAAGTGGTCTTGACTTTGGCCAAAAAACCACAACTTGGACAAGACACCGATATGGAACAAAGCCTTCGTGATTCAAACACATCCTCGATGGACAGAGGCATTGACTTTGGCCAACAAGCCAATGCCAGTCTTGGATCTTGAGTAAGAATCACTCAATTGAAGGAAAAACGCTTAATGTTTTGTGAGGGTTTTTCGCGTGCAAATTGGCAACCAATTTATTATCTTTGTTAAAGTCTCATCAGCATACACCCTTAAACATGCATTCTAAACACATAATAAAGCGCATATGAATAAATAATAATGACATGCAGATGGATACTCAACAGATTGATCCTAGATCAAATCTCTCTGTTTCTCTCTCCCGCTAGCACATGTATTACTTCTACCCGTTACACTACACCTCTAAAGAAACCTCATTTACATTGAGGGGAATATGTGAGAAGAAAATAAAAAGAATAGGGGGTAATAAGGCTGGACACGCAGGTCCAATTAATAAATCAAATTTATTACAATAATTTCTAAAATTGTCCCACCCATCTAATATCCATCTGATATACATTATTCATGCATCGCAACCATGTATTCACACAAGGATGTTATCAATCAATCTAATAAAATTAATTAATCTGATAATTAGTGATAATCCAATGTTCAAACAACGATTTGATTTTGCTCGAGTCAAACTCGTTTTTGCGAATAAGTACTCAAAGTACGAATTCTTGAATTAAATTAAACTACATAATTAAATCCAATTCAATATGTATTTAATACTGGTCCAATTATTTAATTCCAAATTAAATATTACACTTTATTAATAAACCTTTACGACTTAAATTCCAAATTAATCGTTACGGGTCTCAAAGCCCGATTAACGTCCAACGTTGATTTAATTAAAGTCCAATGGGCTTTTAATTAATTTCTTTAAGGCGTGGACTTTTGGTCAACTCGGGTCAAACCCAATAACCAAAGTCCAATCCGGGAATAACCCCATAAGCCTAGAAATCAATTTAGGCCCATTAGGCCCAATTAAACTTAAAGGTCCATTAGTCGCATTTGGGCTTTATGGAAGCGGTTTTGGGCCCAATTGGATCCAACCAATTTGGCCTAAACCTAACTTGGTACAACCAAGCCCAAAAAGCCCAATTACAACACTTAAGCCCAATTTCACAAAATAGGCCCAACATAATTAAATTACAAAAATTCCAAATTCGCAATTTAATTACATAAAGTGTATAGCATAATTAATTACCCAAATAACATTTCCAAAACACCAATTAGCCTAATTAATCATGCTCATTAACATTAAACCATGTCCAACACAATTTAACAAAAAAAAATAAAACCCAAACATGCTTAATAGCTCTCGGCAATATGGACAGATTTATGTCAATTCCGAATTCAATCCAATTAAATCCAAATTAACATTAAATCAACATACCCAAATTTAGGGTTCTTTGAGTATTCGGCCAAGCCAACAAAAATTGGGGAAAATTGTTCCAAACAAAATTTCAACAAATTGATACAATCAATCCTCAATTAAACATGTTTTAAGCATACTCAATCATCCAATTTCATTAAATCATGCTCAAAAACATTTTACCCAAATTTTAACCCTAAGTCATATTTCATGCTTTTAATCCACTCTAATACCATTGTTGGAGTTCTACGGCCCCGAGGATCGAATACAAAGCATAAAACTATGTACGAATACAACGAGGGAGTTGAGGAATACTCACATCGATCGGTTGGGTGACGCGGCGATGAACAAAAATGATTTCTGCTCTCTGTCATGGTCACGGCAGTCCACTGAAATTTCCCACTGTTTTCAGTTTTGTGGATCAATCTCCAAGCTCCAAGCTTCGTGATTTGATTCCATGCTCATGGGTGGACTTCCCTATCACATTTACATGTCTCTCGGAGTGCTAACTCTTGATGTTTTTGCCACAAAAACCATCACACTTGCTTCCCATCTTCTCGGTTTTGCCCACCAGAAAACCAGTGAAGAAATGCCCAAAATGGGCGTGAATGAGGAGAGGAAAATGGAAGAGAGAGAGAGATTTGTGTATTTGATATTTGTTTTCCAAAAACAAATAAAACATATACTAAAATCATTTTCCAAAAAGTCAAGCAATAAATGCTTTCTATCAACCACACACATCACTTCCCATCAATCAGTGAATAGTGACTGGCATCAATCACTCAAAGTGAAAGACATCTATCACTTGATTGACGAATGATGTGACGCTAGAAGCGACTAGCGATTTGAAGATTGATTTGACTTGCGTTCCGCACTCGAATTCGAAATGCGAATGCGCTCGTAAAAATTCTTGGGCTTAGGTTCACTAATTCCAAATTAATGAATTTTTCGTTGCGACGTAATTAAATCTAATTTAATAAATAATATTGCCTAGCATAATTACTATTCACGTCGCTAACGAATTAATTCTAAATTAACTCGTTCGCCAGAATTAAAATCTAATTTTAATTCCGCGTCAAAATCCAATTTCGTATAATATATCGAATATTTATTTTATCGATTAATTCCAAATTAATCGTTATCTCTCTTTAATTGATAGTTTATCCCTGATAAAATATCTCTGCAATTAATCCCAGATTAATTCTCTCTCTCATTAAATTAATCCCAGATTAATTAAAGTGCGAGTCATACGTCATCGGTGAATCTTCAGGAAGCGACCCATGAGATCCCCGAATATGTTGGCAGTAAATTCGGTCGTTGGACTATCCTAACACGTAAGTACTTAGTACTACGCTTGTACCGATTTACAAGACAATGTTGGTTTCTAGCAAAGCGCCATACCTACCCAATTCTCCAGAAATATCCTTACAGGAATATAAAATCTATATCAGGCGTAGTATACGTGGTATTGCGTATTTCGATCCAGTATCGGATGATCACATGCAAGGCCTGAGGCTGGTACAAGGTCTGCACCGTACGAAACATATATCAGATTACGAGCAACTAGTATCTTTATTATCGGATAATCATGACCAAGTCATATTATCCTGATGGTTGCAACCCTTTAGAGAACCAGTTCTGTATCCCTACGCGATCATCATCTCCATATGACTGGAGTGATACTTCCGTCTTGACATCACACCCAACACACTACGATTCTCAATATACCCAGCAGAGGCGTACACAGAACTTTTTAAAGCCCGAGACGACCAAAACCAAAGTATATTGATTGTAGCAAGTATTAGTGGTGCAAGTCTCAGGTTAAGACCAAATACACCTACCCTGATTTTGGACTTCCATAGACACATAGTCATACTACCAATGGAATTCCGAGGGGGTTTATCCAGAGCGAAGCTGTTTCCTGTACCATCGGTAAAACACAACCGGCTATTACACTTGCATGAGTATCCTATACCCAAATATATGAGAACTATGCCGATTGTGCCCTCACAACGCGCACAAGTGTAATACTAGTCTTTTACGCATTTATCGATGTCCAATCTCGATAATACTTTGACTAGGGATATTTAATGATTTATCCTTCGTGGACTGATACTGTCTCATATCATTCTCAATCCAGGAATAAATCATAAGGACCTCATATCATTTATACATCATGGTGATCTAATCGCAAATGATAAGAGTGCAATCTCATTTGTCACATGGTTAATTTGTACAAAACACACCATGATCTGTACAAATAGTGACGATATGGGTCATAATTGTCCAACACTTTAACCCTCTGTGGAGTACTCGGGAAACCTAGTTTCCTAGTGGGCTAGGATCCCGTTAAATAGCACACAACTTTGACTTTGGCCAACAAGCTGTATGATATTTAAATAGGTAGATCTCGAAGATCAATTGGATCTCATCCAATTCCTAGATCTGGTAGGTGGACCTCTAAGTCCGAAACTGTTGGACAATTATGACCAATAGCGTCACTATTTGTACAGATCATGGTATTGTTGTACAAATTAACTATGTGACAAAGGAGATTGCACTGTTATCATTTGTGATTTGATCACCTAGATGTATAAATGATAAGAGGTCCCTATGATTTATTCCTGGACTGAGAATGATATGAGACAGTATCAGTCCACGAAGGATAAATCATTAAATATCCCTAGTCAGAGTATTATCGAGATTGGACATCGATAAATACGTAAAAGACTAGTATTACACTTTTGAGTGTTGTGAGGGCACAACGACATAGTTCTCATATGTTTGGGTATGTGATACTCATGCAAGTGTAATAGGAGGTTGTGTTTCGCCGATGGTACGGGAAACAGCTTCGTTCTGGATAAGACTATTTAAATAGGTAGATCTCGAAGATCAATTGTGGTTCTCATTATTCCAGAAAGCCCATTGTAAAATGTTTGGACTTGAAGCCATTTTGGAATTTCATGGTGTGGACATTTCCGGAGTAGATCTTTGTACCTTTCCCAAGCTTCGTAGAGAGTTTCTGATTCTTGTTGCACAAAGGATGTGATGTCATTCCTTAGCTTTCCGGTTCTGGCTGGTGGAAAATACTTTGCAAGAAATTTGGTGGCTAAGGTGTTCCATGTTGTGATAGAACCTGCTGGTAATGAATGTAGCCAGGCTTTAGCTCTGTCCTTCAAAGAGTATGGGAAAACAAGTAGTCTCATTGCTTCTTCAGCTTCTCGGTTGTAATTGAAAGTACCGCAAACTTCCAGGAAGTTGCTGATGTGGGCATTAGGATCTTCAGTTGCATTTCCCCCAAACTGAACTGACTGTTGTATCATCTGAATGCAAGTTTTGATGTCACCCGCATTTGCTGGTAATGGAGGGAGTACAATACATGAAATGAGTCTGTCAACCACCGGAATGGTTCTGTCTCGAATGGGAATTGGTGGTGCAACCTCCAAAGGTTCAGGTTCCATGTTGACTAAAGCTTCTTGGGCTTCTCGCCTTTCCCTTCTCAACTGTCTGATAGTTCTTTCAATTTCTGGGTCAAACGGTCGTAGTTCAAAGCTTCTGGTTCGTCTCATGAAGTTTCTGAGAACCTGAAACACAAGAAAACAATAACAATAAGTAAAAAGAAAATAGATACAAGTAAAAGTATCTAACCCATAAACTAATAATAAAAGATAAATAAGTCCCCGGCAACGGCGCCAAAAAACTTGACCGGCGTAAACACACACGTATAACGCAAGCGTACGTATCGTTCAAGTAGTATATAAAAAGTATCGATCCCACGAGGACTTAATACCTAAGTTATTAATTTTATGAGGTAAATGATTACTAGTAGTATCTAAAAGTTGTTTAATTGATTTGAAATAGCGACGATTCTAAATTTAAAGACAATAAAAATAAATTGTTGGAAGGTAGATTTAAGAAAATTCAATATTAAAAACTATCTAGGGTTGTGATTTATTCCAATATTAATTAAAGATAAAGTGGTTATATTATAATTGGGTAATTTATTGATTTATTAACCTGGAACCACTAATGTATGTAAAAGCATCTTCTGATGGTCAATTACAATACCTAGTATAATCCAATTGAACCATATGTCTATGTCAACCAAATTACCTAGATTCATTACGATTAAGTTCCAATTAAGACTACCCCCGCCCGACAGGTATATTCCTATCCTGTAAGGAAATCTATTGAAAGGGTTATCTCTCATTAAGGAAGATCGTGGGCTATTGAATCTAAGGTCTTAAACTTAAAATCCCTATTTCTAGTTCATTTTAAGTTTACCTAATCAATTTAATTAATGGCCAGTTAATTAAAGAACATTAAGATTAAGACTCAATAAATAAATCTTTATATTACCCAAATTATTATCTAACCCTTATAAACCCGTGACATTGAATTTCATCACAACCCTAGATACTAACTTAGTTATTACACATAGCTAGGGCTGGTAAAAACTTGAAAATAAAAGACATAAAATGCTGAAAAATAATTGCGTTAAAATAAATACTGAAAAGTAAAAATACATAAAAATAAAATGCTAAGGTAAAAGGAATTACTTTTACTATTACTAATTTAGATATCTCCCAATAAAATAATATATAAACTTGTGATATTATTTAACCAACCGACCAATCTGGCGGTATCCTGATTAAGTCCAATTAAGTCCAACCAGCCATATAGGCGGTAATATTTGTCCATAATCCAGCCATAAAGGCGGTACCAAAATAAATTTATCAACCGACCAATATAGCGGTATCATTGATTAATCAGGTTTAAACCAGATAAAATAAATTTATCAACCGACCAATCTGGCGGTATCATTGATTAATCAGGTTCAAACCAACAGAAAATAAATATACCAACCGACCATATAGCGGTTTCCTTTATTAAGTCAGGTTTAAACCAGATTAAATAAATTTCCCAACCGACCAATCTGGCGGTATCCTTTATTAATCAGTATTTTAATTAGTAAATATATTATTTTTAAGGGAGATTAAACTAAAGAGCAACAGTAAAAGAATTACCTTTCACCTTAGCTGGGGAAATTACCTCATCATGGTAAATAGTAAAACTGTAAAAAAATAAAGAAAGTAAACTATTATTATTACAAAAAGTAATTAAAATTAAATTACAAAAGTAAAAAAAAATAAAAAACTAAAATTTTTTTAGAGAGAGAAACTCTATTTACACGGAATTTGAAGAGAGAGAATAACAACTGAAAAATGAAAATTCGCGCAATATTTATAGAAAATTTTGCCTTCAGCGTCGCGACGCCAGGTCTGCGTCACGACGCTGGAATAGTAAGACGTGGCACGCTGAGAAGGCGACACGTGGCATGGCGGCTGACTGTTCACGCGACACGTGGCAAGGCGGCTAAGACTCAATTATTGTGATGACGTCATTGATGACGTGGCGATGACGTGGCGCTGACGTGGCGAAGGCGTGTGTTGCAATTGTCGGCACAATAGGATTGCGACACGTGGCAACACGTGTCACGCTGTGATTAGCGGATGCTGACGTGGCAAGTTGACTTAGTTGACCCGCTGACGTGGCTGATGACGTGGCATGACACATGGCAAAGTTGACTCGTTGACCGCTGACGTGGCTGATGACGAGGCGACACATGTCAAGTCTGAGTGTCGGCTGCATATGATGTTGACACGTGTCACGGCGCACGTTAGCAGATTGGATGTGATGGTGACACGTGGCACGGTGCATTTTAGCAAGTCAAACTTCTCAAATTCTGACATGTTGACCCGGCGCACTTTAGCAGATTCGGCGCATGCTGGGCGTCGCGACGCGGAAGGTCTGGGCGGCGCGACGCTGGAAATTACCAAAATGCCCTTTTTCGCCAATTTTCACTGTTTTTACTCCAAATCACCTCCAGAATGTCCTGAAACTTTATTTATCTACAAAATAACACAAAACACATCAAAATATTCACAAAACTCAAGAAACTATACAAAAATTAGATTAAATGAGTGGGAAATAGTGATATAAATACCACTCATCAAAGACCCCCTCGGAATTCCATTGGTAGTATGACTATGTGTCTATGGAAATCCGAAATCAGGGTAGGTGTATTTGGTCTTAACCTGAGAGTTGCACCGCTAATACATACGACAATCAATATACTTTGGTTAGGTCGTCCGGGGCATTAACCGGTTTCAGTGTACGCCGATTCTGGGTATATCGAGAATCGTAGTGTGTTGGGTGTGATGTCAAGATGGAAGTATCACTCCAGTCATAAGGAGATGATGGTCACGTAGGATATGGGACTGGTTCTCTTTAGTGCTGCAACCATCGGGATAATATGACTTGGTCATAGTTATCCGATATAGTGACTAGTCACCAGAGATCCGACATGTGCTTCGTACGGGGCATACACAATTCCAGCCCCGGGCCTAGCACGTGATCATCCGATACTGGACAGAAATATGCAATACTACGGTATACTACGCTTGATACAGATCTTTTATTCCTGTAAGGATGTTTCCGAAGAATTGGGGAGGCATGGCGCTTTGCTCGAGGCCAACCTTGTCTTCTAATTCGGTATAAACGTAGTACGAGGTACTTATATGTTCGGATAGTCCGACGACCGAATTTACTGCCAACATATCCGGGGATCTCATTGGTCGTTTCCCAAAGATTCACCGATGACGTATGACTCGCACTCTAAATTAATCTGGGATTAAATAGAAGAGAGAGAAAATTAATCTGGGATTAATTACGGAGATATTTTATCTAGGATAAAATATCATTAAAGAGATATAACGATTAATTTGGAATTAATCGAGAAATTAATATATTTGATATATTAAACGAAATTGGATTTCGACACGGAATTAAAATTAGATTTTAATTCGGGCGAGTGAATTAATTTAGAATTAATTCGTTAGCGACGTGAATAGTGACTTCACTAGGCGTAATCATTTAATTACGACGCAACGGAAAATTCGTTAATTTGGAATTAGTGAACCCGAGCCCGAGATGATTTACGAGCGCATTCACATTTCGAATTCGAGTGCGGCACGTCAAATCAAGCGTCAAATCGCTAGTCGCATCAAGCGTCAAATCACAAGTCACTTTTAGTGATGTGACTTGACAACTTGATGGATTGAGTGATGTGAGTGGTTGAGGCTTTTAATTGTTTGAGTTTGAAAGCCAAATTCAAATGAAATTCATTTGAAATTCAAATGTGTGTATTTAATACACAAATTTTGAAACACATCATATAATCTCTATTCTCTCTTTCCTTCTACCATTCACGCCCAAAGTGGGCTGTTTCATCTTAAACTTTCTAATTCTATTTTGCCGAGAGAGTGGGAAGCAAAGAGTGTGGTTTTGTGGCAAAATCACAAGTGCTAGTACACTTACGAGACATGCGAAGGTGATAGGGAAGTCCACCCATGAGCCGGGAACCGTTCGACGAAGCTTGGAGCTTGACGAAGGACCAAAACCGAACCAAACCAGTGAGCTTGGACTGCACACTGCCGAACAAGTGAAGGAGGACAGCAGTTCATTTTTGTTGCCTCGTTTGCCTCCGCGTCGCTCAACCGATCGATGTGAGTATTCCGCGACTTCGTCGATGTATTCGCACTTCATTTTCATGCTTGTTTATGATCTTGGGACCTTAGAATTTGCCAACAATGGCATCAAGAGCTAAAGGTTTGAGCATGAAATCAACTTAGGGTAAAATTTGGGCAAATCGATTTTGAGCATGAATTTGTGAAATTGGATGAATGAATATGCTTAAATGTGTTTGAATTGAAGATTGATTGGATCAATTTCATGAAATTGTGATATGATCAATTTTTCCCCAAAATTCTATGTTGGCCGAATGTAGAGAGCCCTATTTTTTCTCTTGGAATTTTTTGATTTTAATTCATTGGATGGGTTAGAATCAATTAGGATGGTGATTTAATGTCGATTGTGGAATTAATTGGATTGAATTCGAATCAGACGAAAAATCCCCAAATTGGCCGAGACTTGTAGCATGTAAATTGGGTTTGATTTTAATCATTTTGCGTTGGACAATAATTGATGTAGATGAGCATGATTAGTTATGTTAATTAATGTTTTAGAAATGTTAATTGGGTAATTAATTGTGTAATGCACTTTATGTAATTAAATTGGAAAATTGGATTTTTGATATTTAATTATAATTGGGCCTATTTTGTGAAATTGGGCTTATGTGTTGTAATTGGGCTTATTGGGCTTTGTTGTACAAAATTGTGTTTAGGCCAAATGGATTGGATCCAATTGGGCCCAAAACCGCATCCATAAAGCCCAAATGCGACTTAATGGACCTTTAACGTTTAATTGGGCCTAATAGGCCAAGATTGATTTTTGGGCTTATGGGGTAACTCCCGGATTGGACTTTGGTTATCGGTTTGACCCGAGTTGACCAAAAGTCCACGCCTTAAGAAATTAATTAAAAGCCCATTGGACTTTAATTAAATTGACGTTGGACGTTAATCGGGCTTTGAGACCCGTAACGATTAAATTTGGAATTTAAGTCATAAAAGTTCATTATTAAAGTGTGTTATTTAATTTGGAATTAAATAGCGAATTAGAATTAAATGCATATTGAATTTGATTTAATTCGTACTTTAAGTACTTATTCGCAAAACGAGTTTGACTCGAGCAAAATCAAATCCTTGTTTGAACATTGGATGATCACTAATTATCAGATTAATTAATTTGATTAGATTGGTTGATAACATGCTTGTGTGAATACATGGTTGCGATGCATGAATAATGTATATCGGATGGATATTAGATGGGTGGGACAATTTTAGAAATTGTTATAATAAATTCGATTTATTAAATTGGACCTGCGTGTCCAGCCTTATTACCTCTCATTTCTTTGTATTCTCTTCTCACATATTCCCCTCAATGTAAATGAGGTTTCTTTAGAAGTGTAGTGTAACGGGTAGAAGTGATACATGTGCTAGCGGGAGAGAGAAAGGGAGAGATTTGATCTAGGATCAATTGTGTAAAGTATCCATCCGCATATCATTATTATTTTTCATATGCGCTTTATTATGTGTTTAGAATGCATGTTTAAGGGTGTATGATGATGAGACCTTAACAAAGATAATAAATTGGTTGCCAATTTGCACTCGAAAAACCCTCAAAAATATTAAGCGTTTTTCCTTCCATTGAGTTATTCTTACTCAAGATCTAAGACGGCATTGGTTTGTTGGCCAAAGTCAAGGCCTTTGTCTGTCGAAGATGTGTTTGAATCACGAAAGTTTTGTTACATATCAGTGTCTTGTCCAAGTTGTGGTTTGTTGGCCAAAGTCAAGACCACTTCTTGTCCATCGACATTGATTACGAAGCTTTCCATGGTCAATGGGTCGCGCTTAACTGGGATCACTAAGTTTGTTGTGCCAAAGCCAAGACTTAGTTGATTCAGAGGAAAAAGGTTAGGTAATACATTGGATGTATTGGCATATATAAGATATATGTTTCGGACTTGGATGTCCTCCTACCAGATCTAGGAATTGGATTGGATCCAATCGATCTTAGAGATCTACCTAGTTAATTATCATACAATTTGTTGGCCAAAGTCAAGATTGTGTGATATTTAACGGGATCCTAGCCCACTAGGAAACGCGGTTTCCCGAGTACTCGACAGAGGGTTAGAGGCTCGGCGAAAAATAGTGGGAGGCAAGAATTGAATTTGCAATATTCGTTCAATTACTCGCCATACGCGCTCAAACAAACATCATTCGTCAAAGAAATTAAAATGTTAGTTGGACTAATATTTAAATTGTTGATTTAATAAATAGTTAGACTATATATTCAAACTATTCATTTATAGTTGATTTTATAATTGGATTATAGTAATCAATATAATTGATTTTATTCTATTAAATTGTAGTTGATTAAATAGTTGGACTATTGTAATCATTATAATAAATAGTACCTAAATCGTTGATTAAATAGTTGGACTATTAGAATCAAGATAAAATTGAAAGATTGACATTTAAAACATAATCCTAGGGAAAATGTATTTCAATGGTTTAATTTTCAGATTGGGAATTAAATTTCAGGATGGTCCTGGAAATAGAAAAAGTTACTTTATTTGATAAAATAACATATTATGCCTAAGCTCGGAGTTAAGCAAATAGTAGAGCATAATCTTTGGAAGATTTAAGTGATGATAACTTTAATGCTTAATCCATTATACTTACCGCAGTAGACTCCTTAATTTCTTAATCAGAACTAAGGATTATATCCTTAAAGTATGATACAGAAATTGAAGGATCTTCATAAATCTATAATTAGATTTTAGAAGTACTAATATTGCAATAATAAACTCTTGGAGGGTTAATGACTATTCTCAAAGAGATAAAGTCAAAGTTTGCAAATTAGGCAAGTAGCGCAAGTCGCACCTTACTTCGATATTCTAGGAGGCCAAGGCTTGGCCAAAGGATTATGGAGTGTTGAAACTGGCAAAGGCAAAATCATTATAATCTTCTGGGAAGATAAAGGACATATCCAAAAATTTCTGCCTAAATGTGGCAAACGGGATCGCGAAAGCGTGATTGCCGTTTGGACAAAGCAGACATAAAGGAATTGAAGAACGAACAAGGCTCTAACTTCAAATATGTTTGTCAACATTATGTTCACTACTAGTATTAAAATTAAATTTTAAATACTTAGTATGATACATAAATATATACTGATGTTCAGAATCTGCTGTGAGCAAGATACTGACCTCAACTGAGATTTATCTACGAATTGTAAACCGGACGAAAGTTGCTGTTTTAACCGTAGATACCTAAGTTTAGGAACTACCTTCGGGTGTGTACCTAAATTTGGAAACTGTTATAATGTAACTAGTTTGACTAGATACATTATCTCTATATCAGTGTTTAACCCGCTGCGGGTGAACCTTTATATTCTAGAACACTAAAGTGTTTTATTATATAAAGATGATATTGAGATAAACACATTAGATGTGAATAACAGAATTTATATTTTGAATATAAATGAATCTCAAATATATATTATGACAAATAAATAGCTCAAATTGATTTGACCAGATAAAACTAATTGTGGCATTGTTGTCTGGGACATAATCAAACAAGAATCGTATATCCACACTTTTGAAGAGTGGGTACTCGGACTGATTTGACTCCAATCAAATAAAGTCTACGAATCTAGTTTATTGGGCAAAGTGCCTAAAACACTATTTACTTGGTAAAAGTGTAAATGCCACCGATCTGTAAGCCCTAGTTCATAGTGAAGCAAGTGGGCCCATGTCTAGCTAGGCTAGATGTGGATATGAATATTTCGTGACTTATATGGATGTGGCATCTCGTTATGGTTATGTGTTTCTTTTGAAGAACACAAATAAGAAACTTTTAAGTTTCGACACGAAATAGACGAACAGATCGGCTATAGTATTATACCGTCACGGTAAGACCGTAATGGAAAATACTTAAGCAATAAGTTTCTAATATACTTGAAAGAGTAAAGTATTCTTTCATAAGAGGACTCCTCCCGGAACACGTCAGTTTGACAGTGTGTCCGAACTGACTAACCGAATTATGTTAGACATAATAAGGTTAATCATGAGTCGCTCTGAGCTACCATTTCCTTCAACGGATAAGCTTTAAACAGTGCAGAACTTATTTAGAATAAGGTTCCATAAAAATCTATTTGACAGATTTCGTGCCAATTGTAGGTTATCCTAGGGATACCATAAATATTGTACTTATACAACTCACAAGAGAACAATTAGATTGTTGGTCACCATGTGGTTTTCCTAAGAGGAATACCGATTTGCAGTGGTAAGTGGGAGGATAGTAAAACTCGATGAAAAAACGGAGTAATACTGTCCAAGGCACCGAATCTTAAATGGAACACAAATAGTTCATCAAGGATGAACCTATACTATTAATCTTCGAATACATAACAACCACGTAAGTCAGAGAGAGTCAGAAAACAACCTGGGGTATGGGTTTCTGATCTCACCTCATAAAGATGTCTATCTTATTAAGGTATACCAACTGACTACGTATGAGGAAGTGATACAAGGTATCGACTCCCTATTATGGCAAAGTGCCATGAATTCGAAATGGATAATGCTTGCTAAAGCTGGGTGTTTCATTTATGAAATATGTCAGCTTAACGAGAAAATCGCTTTCCTTAAACGGAAACCTTTAGGAGGATGTTTACAACATCTTGGCGGTTTTGTCGTACCAAAACTAGAAAACAAGGTTTGCAGGTTATTCGATCAATGTTTGGATTGAAGCAAGCATTAGGTTCTTGGAATTATCGTTTTGATGTAATCATAATGGAGTATGATTTAATTGAAAACGTAAATGATTCTTGTGTATACAAGAGGGTTAGTGGGAGCGCACTGACAGTGGATGTCCTATATAAATAATGATAATATGTCATTTCTTGGAAATGATATTCCCATAATAACTATCGGGGAAAGCTTGACTTTCGAAAACTCTTCGTGGAATCGTACATTGAAAAATATACGCTACCTGGTGTCTCATACGCTTTTAGAATATGAAGTCACAAACAGGTCAATCCGAGTGGTAGTCACTGGATTGATGTTAAGAACATCCATTAGTATCTGAGAGATCTAAGGATGCTGTCTTAATCTATGGAGAATGAGAACTTGAAGTGACTGGGATCACTACTGCAAGTTTCCTAACCGATAAAATGACTATAAGTCGCAAACGGTACTACAAAGTTTGAATAACGGTACAGTGAGCTGGAAATCTTCCAAGCAAGATACTGCTACCGAATAAACAAAAAATGCGGGTTATTGCTGCAGCTAAAGCAGCAATAGAAGCCATTTGGGTCGATAAATAAATCTAATTAGATTAGATATAATTCTGTTAGCAGCTGAGCTAGGCGTCAGCACAGGCTAAAGAATTAATGGTCTCATCAACGATCCAGATATATACTTCGATATTCATCTGATTCGTTCGGATCATACATTGTAGCGATGTGATGATCGAATAAATCGCATCAGATGATAATCATGCAAATCCGCTGACGAAAGTCTTTCATCAGTAATTTGAGCTAACCGTACATAGTTCGAGTGTCAAGCACTCGAGTGACTGGCTATAGGCCAAGTGGGAGATTGTTGGACAATTATGACCCATAGCGTCACTATTTGTACAGATCATGGTGTTGTTGTACAAATTAACTATGTGACAAATGAGATTGCACTCTTATCATTTATGATTTGATCACCTAGATGTATAAATGATAGGAGGTCCCTAAGATTTGTTCCTGGACTGAGAATGATATGAGACAGTATCAGTCCACGAAGGATAAATCATTAAATATCCCTAGTCAGAGTACTATCGAGATTGGACATCGATAAATACGTAAAAGACTAGTATGTTGTGAGGGCACAACGACATAGTTCTCATATGTTTGGGTATAAGATACTCATGCAAGTGTAATAGGAGGTTGTGTTTCACTGATGGTACGGGAAACAGCTTTGCTCTGGATAAGACCCCCTCGGAATTCCATTGGTAGTATGACTATGTGTCTATGTAAATCCGAAATCAGGGTAGGTGTATTTGGTCTTAACCTGAGACTTGCACCGTTAATACATACGACACTCAATATACTTTGGTTGAGGTCGTCCAGGGCTTTAACCGGTTTCTATGTACGCCAATTCTGGGTATATCGAGAATCGTAGTGTGTTGGGTGTGATGTAAAGATGGAAGTATCACTCCAGTCATATGGAGATGATGGTCACGTAGGATACAGGACCGGTTCTCTTTAGTGCTACAGCCATCGGGATAATATGACTTGGTCATAGTTATCCGATATAGAGACTGGTCACCAGAGATCCGACATGTGCTTCGTACGGGGCATACACAATTCCAGCCCCAGGCCTAGCACGTGATCATCCGATACTGGACAGAAATGCGCAATACTACGGTATACTACGCTTGATACAGATCCTTTATTCCTGTAAGGATGTTTCCAGAGAATTGGGGAGGCATGGCACTTTGCTAGATGCCAACCTTGTATATATATTATGATCTGGTGTGATTTATTTTTGTGTGTTTAATTTTTGCAGGTAAAGTCATTTCACGATGGAAGAAGTTCTCGCAAATCTTCACAAGCAATTCCCTTCTCTCCCTAAAAAATCTCTGATGAAAGTTTACAAAACTCGCTTGGAACGGATGAGACTATTGATGATCAAAGGTATTCCTACTGATATTCGTTGGATTATTGAAGCACGGGTATGATTAGCAGGTGAGTACTCTGATTCTTATAATTCTTATTTGCCTGGTTTTGGAAGAAGCACCTATGCAAAGAAACGTAGATGTATTGTTCAACGTAGATGGATTTTATGATTTTCTTTGTGTATTTCTTGATGATGCCTGGAGAAATGGGTTTGTGTCAAAACCTTTAAAAGAACTCCTCTTCACTACTAGAACTGCCCAGGATTTAATTGAACAAATCTTAGCATATGAACCACAAATTGACCATATCATTTCCAAGATAAAATGGTCCGATAATGATCGTGGTAAGAAGCGTCGGATAAATCTGGATCATAACCTTTAAATTTCCCATTTAGATGTAGAATATTAGCTACCGAGGTACTATCTTCTAAAATCTTCTTCTACTGTTTAAGACATTGGGGACAATGTCTCATTTAGGTTTGGGGGTGGGGAATAGTTGATTAGTATCTTGTTTGTATTTTAATTTTATTTTTAGTCCAAAATTTTTTCGAAAAATACAAAAAAAAAAATTTGAAAAAAATCAAAAAAATATTTTGTGTTTTGTGTTTTTAATTTAATTAATCGGGTGAAATTGGTGAGAGATAGTTGTGTAAGGAGTTTCCACTCCTGAGACGTATCTCAAATCTATTTCGGAACAAGTTAATTTTTGTTTATTTCCTTTTAAATTATTTAATTTGTGAATTCTCCATAATACTGACTAAAATGGATCTTCATATGTTCAGTTGACAGGTATTATCAACGTGCATGGTAACATATGGACATGAGCTATAATTGAAAAGTTTGTAATATTCAGTGCTCTAGTTTAATTAGAGGAAGCATCTATAAGAAGTGATGGAGTAAAAAAAATAAAAAATAAAAAAATAATAAAAAAACATATCTGGGATCCGAGTTATTAACTCTGAAATGGTGTTTTAACACCTAGTGCCCTAAAGCCAACTGGTTTGGGAGTCACTGGCCCAAAGCTCGCTAGATGGATCAAGGATGTTGCAAAAATATATATATCTGAAGTCTGAGTAATTAAGTCAGTAGGGGTGTCTTAACACCTGGTGCCCTAAAGCCAACTGATTTGGGAGTCACTTGCCAAAAGCTCGATACATAGACATAAGATATTTTATATAAAAAAAAAATCAAAAATCAAAGAAAAAGTTCAGAAAAATTATTCCATTGCTGCAAAAAGGTGTGAATTCTTATAAGACTTTAGAATAAAAATATTACTCTCTTATCATATACACTTGTGACTGTTGTGGGAAAAAATGAGTTGATTAATATTTTGTTGGTTGTGTATATGGAAAATGATAAATATAATCGGAGAATTTACTTATTCGGTAATTTAGAAAGAAAGAAAACAACTAGTGAATTGGAGTAGAAGTTTCACATGATTAGTCATTAACTTCTTTATTCTCTATTCTCTTGTCTTTTTGCTTTTGTGTGCATTAGTTTTACTATCTTTTTACTTTTGTAAAATGTTTGTGGGTATCATTACTGTAAACCCTCACGAGACTACAACTCATCCACTAGGGACATCTATAGGTTTAAAGGCTT
This sequence comes from Zanthoxylum bungeanum, assembly GCA_019454045.1. Classification (NCBI taxonomy): domain Eukaryota; kingdom Viridiplantae; phylum Streptophyta; class Magnoliopsida; order Sapindales; family Rutaceae; genus Zanthoxylum; species Zanthoxylum bungeanum. Next base: position 18,502 of record SKCR01054170.1, on the reverse strand, counting down.
GTTGCTTATGCTAAATGCAACCGTGATCCCTACGAAAGTGGCTTCGCTTCATTTTATTTTTATGATTTTATGTTTTGCTCAATGACTAGCAAAATGTTAGGTTTGGGGGTGTGATGAGTGGCAAATGTATCACTATTTCTCACTCATTTGGCCTAATATTTTGAATAGATTCTTGAGTTTTGTGAATATTTTGATGTGTTTTGTGTTATTTTGTAGATAAATAAAGTTTCAGGACATTTTGTAGGTGATTTGGGGCTAAAATAGTGAAAAATGACAAAAAGGGCAAAATCAGCATTTTGCGCGTGGCGACGCGCAATCCTTTGGCGTCTCGACGCCTAACGTTATTTTTAAGTTTTTACTAGCCTTAGATATGTGTTGTGATGAATTTTAATATCACCGGTTTATAAGGGGTTATTTTATAGTTTGGGTAATTTAAAGGTTTACTTATTAAGTCTTAAGCTTAATGCGTCTTGTTAACTGGTCATTGATAAAATTGATCTGGTAAATTTAAAATAAACTTGACAAAGGAATTTTAGGTTTTAGCCTTAGACTTAATAGCCCACGATCTTCCTTGATGATAGATAACCCTTTAATAGATTTCCTTACAAGATAGACTTATACCTGTCGGGCGATGGTAGCCATAATTGAAACTTAATCTTAATAAATCCAGGTGATTTGGATGACATAGACATATGGTTCAATTGGGTTATACTGGGTATTGGCATCTGTCCATCGACAGAGGCTTTTGCATAATTTCGTGTTCCAGGTTAGTAAACAGATATATTACAAAAACATGAATTAACCACTTCATCTTTAAAAAGATATTTGAAGAAATCACAACCCTGGATAGTTTTATAAATCTGAATTTTCCTCCACCTACTTTCGCGCAATTTTATTTACTTGTTTTTAAGTTTAAAGTCATCACCTAGTAAATCAATTAATCTGTTAGATACTAGTAATCATTTGGCCTCATATAAAATTAATAGCTTAGCTTTTAAGTCGTTGTGGGATCGATACTTTTTATACTACTTTAACGAATACGTGCGCTTGCGTTATACGCGTGTGATTTCGCACCGGTCACCAGCCATAAAAGTGGTGATACCGTATAAAACCAGCCATAAAAGCAGTGATACCGTTTGTCTATAACAAGTCCAGTTAGGTACTCAATTATGCCAAAATCGTATAAAACCAGCCGTATATGCAGTAACAAGATATAATTAGCCATATAGGCGGTAGCCAATTTTGTCAATAATTAATCCAGATCTAAATCAAGTTTTAATCATTAGATTATAATTTATTTATTATAGTGTAAGCGAGATTGATCTAAGTTTTTATTATAAAATCTTCACTCATTACCCCAGCGGAAAGAAATTAGCTACTCATTTGGAATTAAACATACTCGTAATTTTATTACAGAAAGAAAAATACATTACAGAAAGCTTTAAATAAATAAAAACACAAGACATGCTCTTCCAAAGTCTATAGAGAAATCGGAAAGAAATCATCAAAATTTCTTCTGCTGGAAGCTTCAATTTATAGGCTAAGAATAGACACGTGTTGACAGATTATGGCGTCACGATGTTGAGGCCTTGCGTGTTGCGATGCGAAAGGCGATGTTCGCGGTGTTGTTGTCCTTATGGACGCGTCACGACACTGAGTCTTTGCATGTCGTGACGCGCCTGCTGAAATTCCATTATTGCCATTTTCAAAGTCTGGTTTTTCCTGTCGAGCTTCCGAGCAGTGTTTTACCTATCAAATAACAAAAATATACAATAAAAATATACAAAAAATAACTTAGAATATAATTTCACAGACATACTAAATTAAGGGGATTGATTTTGAGTATAATAAATATCTACTTTTTAGTGTTTATCCCTAATCATGCACTTTTATGTTTGGTGATGATACCAAATCATCAAAATCAATTAAGCGTTCATTGATTTATCTATTTAATTTATTTTGATAGATAAAAGTCGAATTTGCAGATAAAAAGACGTGAAGTCTCATCATTTGTTGATGATGGCATCATAGTATAAATAATGTTATCAGTACCTGAAGTTCAGAATTTTTGAAAATTAAAACCCGTAGTTCTAATCCACTATGTAATGTTCTTATTGTTCTTATTAGTATGTTGCGTGGTTGCCATTAAGTTGGACCCTCTATATCAGAAAATAAGTACTATATTTTTTTATTTATTTTTATTCACTTCATGATTATGGTAAGATATAAGAGATAAATTAGAACTCATGATGAGTGGTAATTATATCACCATTTCCCACTCATTTAACCTAATATTTTGTATAGTTTCTTGAGTTTTGTGAACATTTTGATGTGTTTTATTATTATTTTGCAGAGAAATAAGTTTGGAAAGCATTGGAAGCAATTTGGAGCCAAAATAGAGAAAAAAATGAGAAAAGGGAATTTTCGTAATTTCCAGCATCGCGACGCCAAGACCTTCAGCGTCGCGACGCCTAACATGCACTAGTCATGCTAACGTGCGCCGAGGGACATGTGTCAAAATCTGAGAAATTGGACTTACTAACGTGCGTCGGATCTTGCTAACGTGCGTTGACCTTGCTAACGTGCACCGTGCCACGTGTCATCATCACAGAAGATCAGCTAAAATACGTCGTGTGCCATGTGTCAAAAACCTATGGTGCCGACACTCCGCGTGACAAATGTCACCTTCTCATTAGACCAAATTATTGGCAAATCACATTCTACCACGTGTCAAGCTTTCATTGGACCACTCTCACCGCGTGCCACGTGTCATCATTTGATTGTGCCGACAGAATGCGCGTGGTCAAAACCGCGTACACCAAAAACGCGTGCCAGCGTCGTGACGCCAGATGCCGAATTTGCCTATAAATTCAGCTCTTCACCACTTCATTTGGTGTGCTTTCCTTGGGAGCTTTTCCCTGTTTTTAGAGGATTGCATCTAGTTTTTGTAAATAAAAATAATATTTAATTTATTTATTTTAATTTTCAGTAATAATAATAGTTCTTCTTCTTCTTCTCTTTTCTTTATGTTTTGTAGTTAAATTTCTGCTGGGGTAAAGATGAAGCTTTTTACTTTTATAATTTAGATTAATCTCCCTTAATTATAATATATAAATTATTTAAAACCTGACTTAATAATGATAACGCCATATTGGTCGGTTGGTAATCATTTTTAAACTGGTTTTAACCTGACTTAATGAGGATACCGCCTGGTTGGTCGGTTGGTAATTAATTATTAATTTGACTTAATCAAGATACTGCCTATATGGCTGGTTGGTAAATATCATACAGATTTATATATTATAATAAGGGAGATTTCTAAATTATAAATAGTAAAGGTAGATTAATCTCACTTTAATTATAATATGAAAATTGTAATATGAATTAAAAGTTGATTCCGCCTTAATGGATGGTTTTAATTATGTAACATGATGTGACACCGCCTATATGGCTGGTCTTTAGGTGACAGATAATTACCGCCTATATGGCTGGTTTATGGATAAATAATAACACCGCCTTTATGGCTGGTTCAACTTAATTGGATAATACTGGCAATTTCCATATTATAATAATTTGAGATTTCTAAAAGTGGATCCTCTAACCCCCAGCATTTTATTTTTATTCTAGGGAAGTGATGATACTCAATATCCACACACTTAATAATTGATTTTCTTTATTATGGGTAATTCTTTAGTTTGTTTTTTGAATCTTAAGCTTAATGCTACTTGTTGTCTGATCACCAATAAGATTGATTTGGTAAACTTAAAATGAACTAGACATAGGATTTTAGGTTTCAGCCTTAGATTCAATAGTCCACGATCTTCCTTGAGGATAGATAACCCTTTAATAGATTTCCTTACAGGATAGACATATAACTGTCGGGCGGGGGTAGCCATAATTGGAACTTAATCTTAATGAATCCAGGTAATTTGGTTGACATAGACATATGGTTCAATTGGGTTATACTGGGTATTTGCGTCTGACCATCGACAGAGGCTTTTGCATATTTTCGTGTTCCAGGTTAGCAAACTGATTTATTGCACATAGATAAGAGAATCAATTCATCTTTATAATAATATGGTGTGGAGTCACGACCCTAGATCTTTGAGTCTTTTCTTTTATTTTCCTTAGTATATTCTTTTGAGTCTATTTTTATTTTAATTAGCAAATCCACATTTAATTAATCAAAAGCAATCAATTCCCTTCTCCTTATAATTAGATACCTGTAAATAAATAGTATCAATAATTAATAACAACAGTAGGAATTAAGTCCTTGTGGGATCGATATTTTTATACTACTTGAACGATACGTACACTTGCGTTATACATGTGTGTTTACGCCGGTCAACTCATTAACTAATTATTAGATTCTACAGTTCTAGATTTACAAAATAATTATAGAATCCAAAGTTCTATAATTACACTACAATTAAAGAACCTGAAGTTCTACCCTCAATCAATTAGACATTAGATTAAAACTTGCAGTTTTAAATATATCATATAACCTAAAGGTCTGAAGCTACAATATAATATTTATGAACTTGAAGGACTAAATATATGCATGATCTTTTTTTTTATATCATAATTAATTTTGTATAATATTTTTATTATTACTACACTTATATTTCTTTTTTATACTTTACAAGGAACCTTGAAAATGTCAAATCTCATAAACATACAAATTCCTGCACTCGAAGTTTCCAGAAGAAACTATCTTTCATGGGCTTTGGATGCCAAAATACAACTACAAGATATGGGTCTAAAAAGAACCATAAACCAAGCAAATCAAATGTCCCTGCAGGATAAGTCAAAGGCTATGATTTTCCTTTGTCATCATCTACATGAGAGCTTGAAAGCTCAATACCTGACAGTTGAAGATCCATTGATCTTATGGAATAACTTGAAAGAGAGATATGACCATCAAATAGATATCTTTCTCCCTAGAGTAAAATATGAGTGGACAAATATGAGGTTGCATGACTTCCATAAGGTTTCTGACTACAACTCCAAGCTCTTTCGCATCATCTCCCAGCTGAAATTGTGTGGTGAAAATATCACTGAAAAAGACATGATTGAAAGAACACCCACTACCTTTCATGCATCAAATATGATTCTGCAACAACAATATCAGGAGAGTCGCTTCAGAAAATACTCAGACTTGATATATTGCCTCCTAGTTGCTGAACAAAATAATGAGATTCTGATGAAAAATCACGAGTCACAACCAACTGAGACTAAGCCATTCCTAAAAGTGAATGCAAATACACATACAAACAATAAACATGGTTGAAGGGGTAAGAGAGGACGCGGAGGATGTGGTTATCACCCTCGTGGTGGTCATAAAAACTCAGGACAACAAAACACAAAGGATGGACTACACCAGAAATGAAATGTCTATAAAAGAGACAAAAAATAGAATAATACAGAAAGTAAATCTACCAAAAATGAAAATGAATAAATTGGTTATCGATGTGGAGGAAATGGACATTGGTCATGTATCTGTCGTGCAGATGACCATTTAGTAGATCTATACGAAGCATCTAAGAAAAGAAAAGGAAAGAAAATTAAAGTTAACTTTATCGATGACTCAGATCCTGTAGATCCCATTCTTCTTGATGTCTCCAATTTCTTTGAGGACCCATAGGGAAGGATTGATCACCTAATTGACGATTGAAATGTCCATCGTGATTAAATTTTAAATTTTATCTTTATTTTATGAATGGCTTAGGATCTAGGAGTATTGAATTTGTTTAGCATTTCATTAAAATTTTATTTGAACATTTTTGTCACATCAGATATACTTTATTTCATATCTTTTAGTTGATGTCTAACATGAACTTTGCTTTCAAGGATATGGATCCTATAAATAAATTATATGTTCTGGAAAATAAATGTGGAGATGTCTGATTGGCTGATATTGCAACCACACATATTATCCTGCGAGATATAAAATATTTCTTGGAAGTAAAATTACGTGAAGAAAAGGTAAACACTATATTCAGTCCCGTAGACTTGTTTAAAGGCTCAGGAAGAGCCATAATCTTATTAGCAAGTGGAACAAAATTGTGCATTGAAAATTCTCTATATTCAGGAAGATTCAGCAGAAATCTGCCAAGTTTCAATGATATTCGTAGAAATGGGTATCATATTAAGACTTATAGGAAAACGACGTATAATATATATGTATTACCAAAAATATCTCAGGTAAGAAATATATATTGGAAAAACTTTTGACTTTCTCATCTGGATTGTATTATACAATCGTAAATAAAATAGAAAGCAATGTGGTGATGATAAGTGCACAAAATTGTACTTTGGACATCGCTAATTTGGCTTGATTATCATGCATTTAATCTTAATTATGGTTTATATTGTGCTTTGTTATTAGGAAGCAATGGAACATGAAGATTGGATCAATTACACATGTTTCGGAAGTTTGCAAACGCATCGGAAGCACGCGGGAAGAGATGAAACAAAGAAAATGCAAAGTCCAGAATTCTGCCATATGTCGCGACGCGTAAAGGCCACGCATCGTGACACGGAAGCATTTTTCAGGGTTTTTGCTTAGTTTATTTTTTACGGAAATAAGGCCTCTGAGACTTCTCTATATAAACCCAAGCTCGTCCAAAACCCTAGAGAGAAAGAGAAAAGAATAGAGAAACACACATCAAAGAGCCACAAACGCAATTTCGAGAGAGAAGAACGAAGAACTTCAAGCCAACATGATGTATCTCCGATCTATCCAGGCTATATCTCTCTTCTACATAGAGAACTAATTTCCTAGGCAAAGCTAAGGATGAACTCTTGTATTTAAGTTTTTATGTTCATGTTGTTGATTCCTAAATACTTTTCAACGTTTAACACAATTGAAGTTTATTATTCTACGATTTATAAATCCAGAAACTGTGTTTATTCAACTTGCATATAGATTCAGTCATGTTTTTTCTCTGTGTGATTGGGGAACCCAGTTGTGACTGGTAAAGTTGTTTTATGAGTTGGTCTTCTGCTGCAGTATTGCCTAAGGGTATATTGTCGACGTTAGATAAGTCATAACAATAAATTTGTGTGTTGCTAACATAGAGAAAATAAATTAGTGATTAACTTAGAATGTAATATGTTTAGAATTGAATATCTTCCGATTGTTGGTTTGGGATGTGAAACCTTCAATTAAGTAATAAAACAGAATCAATAACTGAATATATGGATTTGATACAAGAGGGATTCCTGATGCTTTGCTGTTTTTCTCTATTGATAACTATCTAAGTATTTTCCATAGTTTTTATTTTATATTATCAATTAAATCGTTATCTTTTCATATAGTTACTACTAACGTTTCGTTTAAGTAAATCAGTTCTTTGTAACCATCTATCTGAGGATTCGACACCTCAAATATACTGCTATAGCCGCAAGTACTTTTTAGGGCGCTGTTGCCAGGGAGACGGTTTACAAGCAAATGAGCAGGTTTGCTTGGTCAACAACAAAAGCGGTAACTTCGTTCCATCTTATTTTTTTATTTTTATATTATTATTGACTTATTTTATTTTATTTTATTTATTTTCCAGTTTTAGTTTAGTTTTGATTATTATTTTTTTTAATTATTTATTTTTAGTTTATTAATTTTATTTCAGTTTTAATTTTAATTTTGAATTTTAATTTATTTATTTATTTTTAGTTTATTCTTTTATTTTTATTTCTACTTTTATTTGTGTTTAATTGCATGCCTAGACGTAGGGATAGGTTTGGTAGATTTGTTAGGATTGAAGAAGAAAACTCAAACACATAAAGTCTATTTGATTATCTTTTTGCCACACCATCCACATCTAGCACACACAGTATGAGTGAGTACGAGAGACCACTCATGAGAATTCTTGAAGAGTACCTTCATCCCACTCGCACAGTTACACCATCATACATCATGTTTCCTCATAATGCACCACATATAGATTTTAAACTTGGAATGATACATTATTGTAGACATTGTATTTTTGCATAATGCCCAATGATGAGCCTCGTATGGAGGCACTACTACGATAAGTCACGGAGGTCCGGAAGTCGCGGAAACGGATGCGAAAGGGAAAATTCTGAGATTAATAGCTCGTCAAATTAAATTCGCTAGTTAGCCCGCGGGTTCGCTGTAGTCACCTATTCAACTATTTCAAACTTTAATCTTGGCCACAAAACTCCCGCACCCATCTTAAGCCCATACGTACCCATCCAAAACCCTAACACTACCAAGAAACCCTAACCCTAGCTCACTATTATATAAAGACCACTTAAAACAAACCCTGGGAGGGCCCCCACCAATTCACTCACGCCAAAACAAAAAAAAAAATGCAATGAAACCCTAAAAAAGATCTCTCGGCTCTTACTCCTCTGATTCACGGCAACAACAACACAAAAACAATTAAAACCCTAATCGCAGCTCTCTTCCCCACTCTCTCTCCCGGCATTCACAGACAATAAACCCTAAGAGCTTCATCTTCGACCCCTGGTCTCCACTCTTTCTTCTTTAACACACACTCATGGCCTCACCAAACTGAAAACCCTAAGCTACGCCAAGAGAGACTCACGGCTTCACACCGACAAACACATTCAAGAACAGCCCAGCAAAAAGACACAAACAACCGACAATAAACTGACAAAGCCTTGAAGCTACGTGAAGACACAATCCACAAGCAGACCTCACACACGCCATAAACAAACACAAACACACAAACCTTTAGCCGACAACACGTGAAGCCACAAAAAAAAAGCCACGAGCAGCACTCACACACGCCCACGTTCAACAAGCACAGCCACCGAACACCAAGATACCACGTACACAGCCCACTCCTCAAATACACACTCCACAAACACATATAAGCCACACATGTCCATTCACCCCAAAGCCACCCCAAGCGAGCCTCATCGACTAAGCAACAACAAGGTCATACAAAGAAAACAGCCATATGAAAGCACACACACACACGGCAATAGTAATCCACACACACTCGGCAACCCGTGAACAAGTAGAACCCGGCACAAACAAAGCCACAAATTGCCCATCAACCGACACAAACAGTAAGCCAACAACTCTTCAACCGAACCAAAGAAACAAACTAAACAGTTTAACCGAGACAGCCTAAATCACCCAAAAACAGACCTCGAACACCCCCAAAAATAGTGAACAAAATAGCAAAACAACGGGTGAAAATAGAGAAAACGTCGAGTGGAAACAGCGAACCTAAAAAATAGCAGAAACGTTAACCCTTCCGGTGACGTCCCAACGCACTCTCGAGAAGCGACTTAAAAGGTAATACCTGAGGGCACCCTTTATTATATTTTATTTTGTCATCCTGGAAACGGCATGCTTGGTTGGACGTGGAATATGTCCAACCGGGTATGCGAAATCCTACATTGAAAACAGCCAAATTCTTTGGTCACATATTTATTATTCCGCATTTATTTTTTATTATTAGTCTTTTATTATTCGTAATTAATTTACGTTTATTGTTGGTTTATTATTCCGCATTTGTTTTGTGTTATTTATTTTCCTTGTTATTTCAGATATTTGTCTCTTCGGTTATTTATTGTTATATGCATTATCATATTTCATGTATGTCAACATTGGGTTAATGATTGCGTTGTGTTAATGATTGCGTGTTATCCCTTGCGGTATATCAGATGGAAAACCAGACATAAATTTCATAGCCGAATCCGAATGGACGATAGTGTGGTCTCTAGATGGGATACAACTCCACGTACCGCTTGAGAAACACTCATGCATGTGTTTATGACATTATATATGCCATTTTTATAATCTCGCTCGAACACCTTCCCGAACGCTACACGAACGCGTGCATTCTACCTCACTACGTTCGAACGCATTTACGAACGCTACTCGAATGTATGAACACAGTGGACAAATTCCTTTCATCATATTCTATGCATGTATGCTTCTTAGATCATTGATTTTACATTATGCACTTGATTATTTGCCATTATTATTAGCATTTCGATTATTATTGTTAATTTACATTATCACGTTTCTTTGTTTAATATACTTGTGGAATCATGCATTTGTTTTCATCTTTATTCATGTCTATGGGTGTGCAAACTTCTGTGTTGATTAAATTATCTTGCATGTGTTTCATAAGACTTGGTTATACTATTGCATAAATCCTTTATTTACAATTGGCATAAGTAAGTGACCATTCTGAATCCAACAGTTTGAGGTCTTCCCTAGCGAGGAGTGAGTGCGGACTTAAATCTTTTCCCAGTTCACACTAGGTGGCGACTCCTTTATTTTCTCCGATTTAGTCCCCGCAGGCACTACTCCGTACTCCCGACCGGGCCACGAGCCCGGACAGCGTCACCACACCTCTGTACCATGTCTATAGTCTGGCGACTCTACTATGATAGAGAATCGGCCCCGAAATAATGTGTTGTAATGTTTGTGATTTTTGCTTTAGTTAACCTTGTCTCATATATTTTGCATACCCTTTCTTACCTTGATGGCATTATGTATCGTGAAGTCATTTTCGCTCGAAGCGGCGGATCGTTATATGGTATCATCACTCGTTGGCACATACCTTAGGGTATAAAAAAAGGAGCGCTCACTTGGTCGCTCGAACCCTTGAGTGGGGAGACCTAGTTGTGGGCAACCCTTCGCCTGCGGGAGCCTTTATCCATATCCTTATAAACCCGCATGTGAACCATAGTTGTATGACATATAGAAGCCACCTTTTTATGCTTGTGTTTGGGACGATCATCATTTGGATCCAGTTGGACTTCTCTTCAAAAGATACGAACTTGTTGGGCCATTTAAACTGGGACGAGTTTATGTCTTATGACGATTGGGACAAAAGCTTCCAAAATGTTGATGTGCCACTTTTTGTTTGCGCCCCCTATCATTTGAAGTTGTTTAGCCACGTTATCGCAGAAGTCTAAACCTGTTGGCCTTTTTCAACTGGGACAAGTTTGCACCTCGCAATAACATGATTGAATGCTTTGAAATGATAATGGGCCAACTTGTATGAAAACCTTGATGGAGTTAGAAAATCCAATCATGATTTAAATATGCTAGAAGCATGAGTCCGATATCCACATTTGCTTTCATCTAGGAAGGATACGTCTTGTTACGGCATATTTATTTATTTTGGATACCTCCAAGTCCATCCCATGACCGTGATCACCGAAGGCCCAATTCATCGTTTCTAGATAATGGCACGATCCCCATAATAGGCTTATGTCCATGTTGTAAATGGGCGGTCTTTGTCTTTTACCGATGGAAAGGGACTGAGGTAGCCAAGGTTCGCCTTTGTAGTATAGGAGAGACTGATTTTGTGTACCCCACATTGGTGCATAAAATAAGCCATACCTAGGACAAAAATGGACTTACCACGAGTGTGGGAGATATAAGGTCGGAAGGATTTATGTTGTTTTGATAACCACTTGCATTTCATGCTTACACGCATCATGTTAACCCATGTGTCTTAAAAGCCATCATAGATATCCGTTGGGTTAGAAAAAGAAGACTTGTCAAGAAGAGTTTAGCAAACATGGATATCGGGGAAAAGAAAACCAAAGAACAGAAAAATTTACGGCAATGATAGAAAGACCATTGTGAAAAAAAATAAAAATTTACGGTAAGAATAAAAAGACCATTGGGAGGGGCCTTCAGTAAAAAAAAAGACAAAAAATGAAAAAGACAAAAAAAAAAGAATAGAAAAATTGTTTGATTTTAGTCTTTAATAGTTTGGCATAAGTCCGATGATGAAATGGTTTACTTTAGGGTGAAATCTTAGAAACGATAAACTCTTGATATGCTTTTATCTGATAGTTTGAGTAATTGATCTATGTTAGACTCGTAAGCACTTTATTATCATTCTTAGCAGTGAAAACCTGAGTAGTTAGCAAACTGACTAGTTGAAGAAATTGTAGGTCGGTGAATGACTGTTCGCCTAATGTCTATCCTAATTTTCTTGTGTTATGATGTGTGGTATGGTTGAAAATAAAAGAAAAGTCTCTAAAGAAAAGAATTAAACCACCTATAACCGATAAGCGTGAAGCTACCCATGGGGAGTATTAGGACCACCATGAGGAGAAATGTTACCTTAAAGGGTAGGTGTGTTGAAAAAAAAAGGTTTAAAACGAAAAGAAAAAAAAAAGAGACAAAAGAGAAAATAAACCATATCACATTGAGCACAGAAAAGCAACTGCAGGGCATAATTGAGACATCTAGGTTGGTTTGACCCATCGATCCCAATTTTTTGACGAAATCATTGAGTTGGCTTACCTGGGGATGAATCTGCAAAAGAACATTTGCACACACACACTTTGAGTCTAGCTTAGATCATTTATTCAAAAACTCGGATTTCAGTTGCATTGAGTGTTTTGAAGGTTCTCTGGTTTCATTATTGGGCATTCCTTGAGGACAATAATATGTATAACTATTGGGACTATTTCGTAACATGTAATATAGTATGTTGATATGGAATACCATATCATGTGGTCCACCTTGACCTAGTGCAAACAGCGGAGAGCGGAAAGGTAAATCAAATCTGGGGGCGACCAGTCTACCACCTCGCGAATAAGGGACATAACGGAATCTTGAGCCATGAGACAAAATAGAACTGAACAATCACCAGAAAAGAACCGGCGGAAGGAAATTATAAGCAGACCCAGGGGGCGACCAGAGACATTTGTAGGAAAATGGCACCAAGGAGCACAATGAAAGCCTAACCCATCGGAATAGGAAATACATCCATACATACATGCATACACGTCACATACACACATTTTTTGTTTTGTTTTTGTTTGCAGGTTTTGAAGAAAATGAAAAAGCGGCAAAGACAAGCAATCATCGGGAATGAATCCCAGGGCCGAGGCCAACATTATCAGCAGTTTCGGGAATGAATCCCAGGGTCGAGGCCCACATCATCAGCAGTTTCGGGAATGAATCCCAGGATCGAGGCCCACATCGTCAGCAGTTTCGGGAATGAAACCTAGGCTCGAGGCCCACATCATCAGCAGTTTCGGGAATGAATCCCAAGGTCGAGGCCCACACTATCAGTAGTTTCAGGAATAAATCCCATGGTCGAGGCCCACACTATCAGCAGTTTCGGGAATAAATCCCAAGGTCGAGGCCCACATCATCAGCAACTCCTCGGGAATGAGGACGAGCAAGCCGGGAATGACGCTCCGAGAATGGAGCATGATTTGGGAATGAACCATCACATCAGCAACACCTCGGGAATGAGGATTAGCAAGCCGTGAATGGAGCACTATTCGGGAATGAACCATCACATCAGCAACACCTCGAGAATGAGGATTAGCAAGCCGGGAATGGAGCACGGTTCGGGAATGAACCATCCACCTATCAAGTAACGGTTCGGAAATGAACCATCCCATATCAGTAATGGTTCAGAAATGGACCATCTCACATCAGTAACGGTTCGGGAATGAACTATCTCTCATATCAGTAACGGTTCGGGAATGAACCACCCCTCACAGTAACGGTTCGGGAATGGACCACCCCATACAGTAACGGTTCGGGAATGGACCACCCCATACAGTAACGGTTCGAGAATGGACCACCTCATAGTAACGGTTCGGGAATGGACCACCTCACAGTAACGGTTCGGGAATGGACCACCTCATACAGTGTCGGTTCGGGAATGGACTGATGAGTGGTAAATATATCACTATTTCCCACTCATTTAACCTAATATTTTGTATAGTTTCTTGAGTTTTGTGAATATTTTGATGTGTTTTGTGTTATTTTGTAGATAAATAAAGTTTCAGGACATTCTGGAGGTGATTTGGGGCTAAAACAGTGAAAAATGGATAAAAGGGCATTTTCGTAATTTTGCGCGTCACGACTCCTAACGTGCGCCGGGTCCACAAGTAAGAATCTGTGAAATTTGACTTTGCTAACGTGCGCCGTGCCACGTGTCATCATCCTACGGTGCCGACAATTGCCATCGCCACGTGTCGCCACGTATCACTCCACGTCAGCCATGTCATCATCCACATCACCAGTTGACCGAGTCAACATACCACATCATCATCATCCAATCGCGAAGTGCCACGTGTCGTAATTCTATGGTGCCGATAATCTCTATCGCCACATCTGTGCCACGTCAGCGTAATCATTGAGTTGCCAGCCGCCTTGCCACGTGTCTCACCTTATCACCTTATCCATAATGCCACGTGGCATATAAGAATCTGAAGCCGACGAACCAGAAGTTGACACGTCGTGCGTCGTGACGCGCAATACCTTCCGCGTCTCGACGCGTGAGTCCTACCGGGGTCTATATAGAGCTCGAGGTTTCAGTTTTAGATGTACCTTCCTCTGAATTCTCTTATGTAAATAGGGAGTTTTCTATCTAGTTTATTTTAATTTCAGCTTTGTAATTAATTTTAATTACGTTCTGTAATAGTAATAGTAATTACTTTCTTTACTTTTACAGTTTTTACTATTCAACCATGAGGAGGTAACTTCCCCCTGCTAGGGTGAAAGGTAATTCTTTTACTATTGATATTTAGATTAATCTCCCTTAATTATAATATATTCACTATTTAAAATTTAACTTAATTAGGATATCGCTATATTAGCCAGTTGGTAATCATTTATAAACTTGTTCTAATCTGACTAAGCAAGGATACCGCCAGATTGGTCAGTTGGTAATTAAACTTTCTTACCGCCTATATGGCAGGTTTATGAACTATTTTGATACCGCCTATATGGCTGGTCAGACTTAATTTGACTTAATCAGGTTACCCCGCCTATATGGCTGGTTGGTATATATCATCACAAGTTAATATATTATATTAAGGGAGATATCTAAATTAGTAAGTAGTAAAAGTTGATCCTTTTACTTTAGCATTTTATTTTATTTTATTGTAATTTACTTTTCATCACTTTTACTTTACCGTAATTACTTTTCAGCAGCATTTTTACTTTATGTCTTTTACTTTTAAGTTTTTACTAGCCCTAGTTATGTGTCGTACCTAAGTTAGTTATCTCGGGTTGTGATGACTTCTATTATCACCAGTTTATAAAAGGGGTTATTTTATAGTTTGGGTAATTTAAAGGTTTACTTATTAAGTCTTAAGCTTAATGCGTCTTGTTAAATGGACACTAATAAGATTGATCTGGTAAATCTAAAATAAACTTGACAAAGGAATTTTAGGTTTCAGCCTTAGACTTAATAGTCCACACGATCTTCCTTGAGGATAGATAACCCTTTAATAGATTTCCTTACAGGATAGACATATACATGTCCGGGCGGGGGTAGCCATAATTGGAACGTAAACTTAATGAATCCAGATAATTTGGTTGACATAGACATATGGTTCAATTGGATTAAACTGGGTATTTGCGTCTGACCATCGATAGAGGCTATCGCATAATTTAGTGTTCCAGGTTAGTAAACCGATATATTACAAAAACATGAAATAACCACTTCATTCTCTTTTAAAGATATTGGAAAGATTCACAACCCTAGATAGTTTCCTAATATTGAATTTTATTAAACCTACTTTCGTGCAATTTTATTTACTTGTTTTTAAATTTAAAATCATCACTATTTAAAATCAATCAATCAACCTGTTAGATACTAGTAATCATTTGAACTCATAAAATTAATAGATAGGGAAGAAGTCTCTCGTGCGTCCATCTTTTATATACTTTTTATACTACTTGAACGATATATGCGCTTGCATTATACGCGTGTGATTAAGCACCGGTCATGGACCACCTCACAGTAACGGTTCAAGAATGGACCACCTCACAGTAACAGTTCGGGAATGGATCACCTCACAGTAACGATTCGGGAATGGACCACCTCACAGTAATGTTTCGGGAATGGACCACCTCATACAGTAACGGTTCGAAAATGAACCACCTCACATCAGTAACAGTTCGGAAATGAACCATCTCTCATCAGTAATGGTTTAGAAATTGACCATCTCTCATCAGTAACGGTTCAGAAATGAACCATCTCTCATCAGTAATGGTTCAGAAATGAACCATCTCTCATCAGAAACGGTTTGGAAATGAACCATCTCTCATCAATAACGGTTCGGAAATGAACCATCTCTCATCAGTAACGGTTCGGAAATGAACCACCTCACATCAGTAACGGTTCGGGAATGGACCCCTCTCAAGTAACAGTTCGGGAATAAACCACCACCTCACATCAGGTCATTTCGGTAATGAATCCTAGAGATCGCAGCATCTTGCAGGGATTAACCTTAGGGGTCGCAGAACCTGGCCATCAAATCAATTCAGTTCGAAGCATCTCACAAAGCACCAGGTAAGTATGACAGCCGACGAACCAGGTAAGTAAAAAAATACATGCATAACTTTGATAGGGTTGTCACTCTCACACACTGTACAAGCCCCATAAAAGTGGGGGAGATTGTAGACACTGTATTTTTGCATAATGCCCAATGATGAGCCTAGTATGGAGGCACTACCTGATAAGTCACGGAAGTCGCAGGAAACAGACGCCGGATGGGAAAATTCTAAGATTAATAGCTCGTCAAACTTAAATTCGCTAGTTAGCCGCCGGGTTCTTCGCTTATTCAATTCCTGATTCAAACTTTAATCATGGCCCAAAAATCCCCGCACCCATCTAAAGCCCATATGTACCCATCGAAAACCCTAACACTACCAAGAAACCCTAACCCTAGCTCACCAATATATAAAGACCACTTAAAACAAACCCTGGGAGGGCCCCCACCAATTTACTCACTCCAAAACAAAAAAGATGCAATGAAACCCTGAAAAAAAAATCTTTCAGCTCTCACTCCTCTAATTCATGGCAACAACAACACAAAAACAAATAAAACCCTAATCGCAGCTCTCTTCCCCTCTCTCTCTCCAGGCATTCACAGACAATAAACCCTTAGAGCTTCATTTTCTACCCCTGGTCTCCACTCTCTCTCTTCTTGAAACACACACTCATGGCCTCACCAAACTGGAAACCCTAAGCTACGCCCAAGAGAGACTCACGGCTTCACACCGACAAACACATTCAAGAACAGCCCACCAAAGAGACACATACAACCGACAATAAACTGACCGACCAAAACAGCAAACTACCCACATACAAAATACCTCAAAGCCTTGAAGCTACGTGACGACACAATCCACAAGCAGACCTCACACATGCCATAAACAAACACAAACACACAAACCCTTAGCCGTTAACATGTGAAGCCACAAACAAAAATAAACCACGAGCAGCACTCACACACGCCCACGTTCAACAAGCACAGCAACCGAACACCAAGATACCATGTACACAGCCCACTCCTCAAACATACACTCCACAAACACATATAAGCCACACACGTCCATTCACCACAAAGACAAGCCATCATCGACTAAGCAACAACAAGGCCATACAAAGCCAAACAGCCACATGAAATCGCACACACACACGGCAACAGTAATCACATACATTTGGCACAACACGTGAACAAGTAGAACCCAGCACAAACCAAGCAAACAATTGCCCATCAACGGACACAAACAGGGAGCCAACAGCCCTTCACCGAACCAAAGAAAAACAAACTAAACAGTGAAACCGAGACAAACTAAATCACCCAAAAATAGTCCCCGAACAACCCCAAACAAAGTGAACAAAACAGCAAAATAGTGAGTGAAATCAGAGAAAATATCGAGTGGAAATAGCGAACCAAAAAAACAGCGGAAACATTAACCCTTCCGGTGATGTCCCAACTTACTCCCGATAAGTGACTTAAAAGGTAAGACCTGAGGGCACTCTTTATTATATTTTATTCTGTCGTCCTGCAACGACATGCTTGGTTGGACGTGGAATATGTCCAACCGGGTATGCGAAGTCATACATTGAAAACGGTCAAATTCTTTGGTCACATATATTATTATTCCGCATTTATTTCGTATTATTAGTCTTTTATTATTTCGTATTTAATTTACGTTTTTTGTTTTTTATTGTTCCACATTTATTTTGTGTTTTTTATCTTCCTTGTTATTTCGTATATTGTTTCTCTTCGGTTATTTATTGTTATATGCATTAATCATATTTCATGTATGTCAACATTGGGTTAATGATTACGTTGTTTTTAATGATTGCGTGTTATCCTTCCCTTGCAATATATCGGATGGAAACCCAGACATAAATTCTGTAGCCGAATCCAAATGGACGGTAGTGCGGTCCTGTACATGGGATACAACTCCACGTACCGCTTGAGAAACACTCATGCATGTGTTTTATGTCATTATAGATGTCGTTTTTGTAATCTCGCTCGAACGCGTTCCCGAACGCCACATGAACGGGTGCATTCTGCCTCACTCCGTTCGAACGAGTTTTTACGAACGCTACTCGAAACGCATGCACACACTGGACAGATTCTTTTCATCATCATTTTTATGCATGTTTGCTTCTTGGATCATTGCTTTTACATTATGCACTTGATTTTCATCTGCCATTATTATTAGCATTTCGATTATTATTGTGAATTTACA
>SKCR01054169.1:0-36671 GCA_019454045.1 Zanthoxylum bungeanum | reverse complement strand
GAATTATCATCTTCTTTTAAATAATGAAATATTAAATAGCTATTCATAGAGGTAAAAAGTGTCAATGGTAATATCGACCGAAAAAACTCGGTAGGTAATTCGGTCCGATCATATTTGGATCAGTAATCTTCAATGGACCAGTTCGATTTTAGTTTCGAACCGTAATTATGACAATTCTACTTTTATTTTCTTTTTTTAGCCATTTTGAGAATTAAATGTGAAGTGTTTAAAATTATGGATGTTAATTTTCGACACTAGTGAATTCGATACGAAATATTAAATTTTGGCTGGCTAAAATTTTCACTATTTTATGAAACTAATTATGTTTATCTCAATCGTTTAATAATATTATCATATTCATACTCGAATATAATTTCCTTACCCAATGCTCGTCTATGATTTGATTATTTTATTCGAATAATTTTGTTGTGGTAACCAATTAACTCGTTTAATACCCTAAACAACATTGGATACTTTGTGCTCATCTAGCAAAACATCTTCCATGAAGTAAGAATATTTGATATGATTTTTTTTTTTTTTTTTTTGGAAACGTTACACATGAATTTAATGTTCCCGCAAACTTTTTTTCATGGGATTTGGATAGATTTTTCGCTTTGGGTAATAATATACTTACCAAAAATTTTTTCTGAATTTTATCAGAATTTTCTCACTGTAGCTATAGCTATAGTGAGCTATAGTACTGTAGTTTGGGATAAAATAGGAAAAAATATGATAAATTTAACATTTTTGTTTCTCTTTACCTCAAAAACTCAAAGACCATCTTCGTACGGATAGATACAAATTCTTTATGTTAGTTCCATTTTTTGGTATGTGTCCGTGACAAAACAAGTTCAATTGAGTTGTAATCTGTCGTGAAGATCTTTGTGCAATTTGACTATTTTTTGGCTGCTGTGCATCAGACATGCGTTCGTTGCAGCGTTCGAACGTGTGGCGTTAGTGGCACGTTCTCTATTGGGTTCGAACGGGAGCATTCCAGAGAGCAATCGTTCGAGTCACGTTCTTGGTGCGTTCGAACGAGGTCATTCCAGAGAGCTCACGTTCGTAGTGTGTTCGAACGAGTCTTCACAGAAAGGGCGCGTTCGTGGAACGTTCTAGTATGCGTTCGAACGCGACTGCGATTTGAACGCGTTTTGGCCCTTTTCACTTTGAAAACCCTAGCCTTTTCACCCTACCTATAAATATAACATATAGCCGCCATTCCCCTTGGTTGAAACAGTTGAAGCACTTTTCCCTTGAGCCAAAATCTCTCAATGCTTTCAACCTTATTTGATTCCATTTTGAAGACTATTTTCATCTTCTTGTCTTCTTTGTTAAAGGTGTGAATCTATCTTTGATAAACCTTCAACACAACTTAACCCAAAATTCCTAACCCTTTAGAGTTCTTTAGGAGGAAGTTTGGTAGTTGGAGTTCCGGTGTCAGAGGTGATACAATCTACTCAGAGACTTCAGTGGTTCTGAAGAAAATCGTGGGTCGCGGGCTTGAGGAGTTGCCTTGAGTTCTTGCAGTATTAAGGTACTTGAGTCGGTGGAGTTGCCACCATAGGTCTTGACCATCGCTGTAAATTATTCTCTATATAGTGGATTGGGCTGGTAGCCGATATATCCGGAGTGGTTTTTTACTCGCAAGAGTTTTTCACTTCGTCACCAAAATAACTGTGTTGATTTTGTGTGATTGATTTTATTTTACGCAATTTATATCTTGCATTAAATCAATATTGTGGATTTTGTAATTGTTGGTTGACATTGTTATTGCCTGTTAGATTTCCATAGTAGCAGTAATTAAAACTTGTCTTGTTTATTGCTTGTAATTCCGCATAGGGGTCAAACCTTAGGTAATCGCGAATTTTCAATTGGTATCAGAGCCTGAACTCGATCATTGACCCGTTGATATGGAACGTATTCAACCCTTGAATTGTCCGCCATTTTTTTGGCACGAAATATTTACATTGGAAGGTTCGCATGAGAGCGTTCCTTAAGTCCTTAGATGAGAGGATTTGGATGACTGTTGAATACGGGTGGAAACCTCCCGTTGTTACTGTTGATGAGGTCACTTCCCCTAAAGACTAATTGACATGGACCAAAGACGAATTTGATGATAGCAATAGGAAAACAAAGCTGTTAATGCCATACATGGCGCAGTTTGTTTTGCTGAGTTTAGGAGAATCTCCATGTGCGAGATAGCCAATGATGCTTGGGACATCCTGCAGACTGTGCATGAGGGCACACTATCTGTTAAAAATAATAGACTCTAGGATTTAGCCACTAGGTTTGAGGTTGCCCATATGAAAGATGATGAGACCTTTGAAGAGTTTTATGCTGAGATTAACGATATCGTTAACTCTAGTTTTAACCTAGTTGAGACTATACCTACCATATGATAGTTAGGAAAATCCTTATATCCATTTGATAAGTGTATGAAAATGTACTTTGAAACATTACTAATCTAGGCTTATTGTGTAAGTATTTAGTTATATATTTTATGTTTTAGTATATAATTCCTATTGTTTATTAATTTAAAAATGTTTATTATTTACGCTAATTTAGTGATTTTTGTTTGTAGGAATATTAATACATGGATCCGGGAGTACTCACAAGTGTTTTGGGAACCTCTGAGAAGACACAGGACGAGCAGGGAAAATGGCGCGACGAGGCGCCAAAATCCCATACAAGTTCCAGGGAGAATGGCGCCACGGCGCCATTCATCACCAACAATGGGCGCCGAGGCGCCCATTCATGAAGTAATATTGGCGCCAAGGCGCCAATGAAGAGAGCAGGCGCCTCGGCGCCCCAAAATTTCAGATTTCCATACATTTTCCAGACAATTCAGCGCCGCGGCACTGCGCAAGCAAATCCTACGCGTTCCAGGACTCAAATTTTAGGGTTTTCTGAAATCCTAATGACACCCTAACACTTCTATAAATATAAGATTTTGTCCAAAACACAAATAGAGGCTAGATACACAAATTCCAAAGAGAAAACAGAGCCGTGCAAATTCCCGGATCAGAACCAATGATTTATTCATGATTTTCCCATCCATCTCTGTTGGTTCTTCGTCTAGCATGCAGAACTAATCTCCCAAGCAAAGCTAAGGGCGAACTCTTGTACCCAATTCTTGTATTTTTGTTATTTGATTCATGAATGATTTTATTGATTAATATAATTGTTATTCTATTCATCTCTTTATTCTATTGATTATTTGAGAACTATATTTTATTAGTTTACATATAGATTCAGTCATGTTTTTTCTATGTGTTGTTAGTAAAATTGGTTTGATAGATTAAGGTTGTTTTGCGAGTTGATCTTCTGCTGCAGTATTGCCCGATGGTATATTGTCGTCGTTAGATAGGTTGTAACGATAGCCTTGTGAGTTGTGAGCGTAGAGAAGATTGAATAACAATTACCTTAGAACTTGAACTTGTGTAGAATTGAATATCTTCCAATTTTGGATTTGGGACGTGAAATCCTCAATTGTGTAATAACATGAATCAATAACGGAATATAAGTAATAGGTGCAAGAGGGGATCCTGATGCTTTGCTATTTTTCTCATTATTATTAAAATCTTTCAAGCCTTTGAATTATTTAGTTTTTCATCACAACTTAATTATTTCTTTAAATCAGTTATTGCTAATTGTTTTTGTTTAAGTAATCAGTTTTTTGTGACCATCTCTCTGTGGAATCGACACCCCAACTGTACTGCGATAACCGCGAGATATATTTGGGCGTAATCAAAATTTGGCGCCGTTGCCGGGGAGACGGTTTACAAGCAAAAGGACCAGGTTTGCTTAGTCAATAACGAAGCGGTAACTTCGTTCCTTTTTTTTTTATTTATTTTTTTCGTTTATTTACTTGCTTTTAGTAATTTAATTTTATTCTTAATTAGTTTCTTTTGTTTTAATATTTATTCTAGTTGTTTTAGTTTTAGTATTAATTATTTTATTTATTTGCTTTATTTTATTTTATTTCTCGTACCATTTGAATTTAAATTGCATGCCTAGACGTAGAGATAGATTTGGTAGGTTCATTAGAACTGAGGAAGAGAACTCTGATTCAGAGAGTTTGTTTGACAATCTCTTTGCTACACCC
This sequence comes from Zanthoxylum bungeanum, assembly GCA_019454045.1. Lineage (NCBI taxonomy): Eukaryota > Viridiplantae > Streptophyta > Magnoliopsida > Sapindales > Rutaceae > Zanthoxylum > Zanthoxylum bungeanum. The sequence continues at coordinate 32,566 of SKCR01054169.1, read as the reverse complement.
TCCACATCTAGTGCACACACCATGAGTGACTACGAGAGACCACCTCGGAGGACTCTTGAAGAGTACCTCCACCCGACTCGTACAGCTACACCTTCGTGTATCATGTTTTCCTCCAAATGCACCACCCGTAGATTTTAAACGTGGGATGATACAGTATCTCCCAACCTTCCATGGTTTGGAGAACGAAAATCCCTATGTGCATATTAGAGAATTTGAAGAGGTATAGCGACTTTTCATGACCGGTTTGGAACCACAGACACAATCAGGCTTAAGTTTTTCCCTTTTCCCTTAAGGACAAAGCTAAGAGTTGGTTGTACTCTTTAAGACCTCGGTCAATAGGATCGTGGGGCGAGATGACCCGGGCATTCTTTGACAAATATTTCCCACACCATAAGACGGATGCCCTTAAAAAACAAATATCCACCTTTTCCCAGAAAGATAGTGAGACCCTTTACCAAACATGGGAGAGGTATAAGGAGTTGCTAGCTAGTTGCCCCCATCATGGCTTTGAGAGTTGGCGTTTAGTTAGTTACTTTTATGATGGATTGACACCTAGGGAGCGCCAATTTGTTGAGACGATGTGTAATGGTGAGTTTATCCGAAAAGACCCTGATGAGGCCCTTGAATACTTAGATGATCTAGCTAAGAAGTCTCATACCTGGACTGGACCAATTCCATGGATAGCACTGATATGACACACCTCACTCCTCCGATTAGAAGCGTACACCATTTGAGAGAAGAGGACAGCCTTAAGGCGAAAGTTGAACTGTTAACCAGGCAAATGGGAACCTTATTAGCCAATGACAGTAAGTCCATGCATTCCGTAGCCCACTTAGAGCCTCAGGAAGTTTGTGCTGTGTGTAACAGGACCGACCATTTGACACAGGAGTGCCCTACACCTAGAGAGCCATATGAGAACCAATGCAATGCATTAGGGACGTATAGGAAACCCTACACACCGTACTCAGACACCTATAACCCTGGTTGGAGAAACCATCCCAATTTCAGTTGGAAACAAGACTCTCCTCAATCGAGTCAGACACCCCAACCTAGAGGTTATGGTACTCCCCAATATGCCACACATGTCGTCTCTAGGAACTCCTTAGAGGATACTATGCAAGCATTAGTAGAAGCTCAAAAAGCGACCATGGAGGCCCAGAAAGCATTCGTTGAGACCCAAAGTAAAACTAATCAAAGGTTTGACTCATTGATAACTCAACTAGCAGAAGACAATAAGGAGATAAAAAGCCAAATCTCTAAGTTAACTAACGTCTTGAGTGTGAATGAACAAGGGAAATTCCCTTCCCAAGCTCAACCTAACCCTCAAGGGCAACACATGGCACAGGCTGATCAGGGAGGTGCGAATGTAAAAGGTGTCAATGCTATAACTATTAGGTGTGGTAAGGAGGTAGGAGTAAAAGACACCCCAAACAAAACAGATCCGACCAAGGATAATAGGTAGACACTCCTCAGGAAGACCCAGAACCACCTCTCCCAGTTAGAGTACCATTTCCTCAAGCCCTTAGGCCAGCCACCAAAGCTGCAGACCCGACCGGTGAGATCTTAGAACACCTTAGGCAAGTAAAGATAAACATGCCCTTGTTACATGTAATCAAACAGGTTCCCACATACGCTAAGGTTTTAAAAGATCTGTGTACCATGAAAAGAAGCACCATGTGAAGAAAACTGCATTCCTAACGGAACAAGCTAGTGCAGTGATTGAACAAAAGACCCCACCGAAATAAAAGACCCGGGGTGTCCCACCATCACTTGCCAGATTGGTACATGTGACTTTGGTCAAGCATTATTAGACTTGGGCGCGAGTGTGAATCTCATGCCATATTCTATATATAACAGTTAGGTCTTGGAGAGATTAAGCCCACATCAGTAGTCTTGCAGTTAGCAGATCGTTCTGTCAGAACTCCACGAGGGGTAGTAGAAGATGTCTTACTCCAGATTGACAAATTCTATTATCCGTTGACTTTTTGATCCTAGACACCCAGTCCATAGTTAAGACCGAATCCAAAATTCCTCTTATCCTGGTAGACCTTTCCTTGCCACAGCAAATGCTCTTATCAATTGTAGGAATGGTCTCATGAAATTGTCATTCGGGAACATGACACTGGAAGTGAACATTTTTCACATCGGGAAACAACCACAGGATGACGATGAATGTCATCAGACATTCCTCATAGATACAATTGTGCCAGAATTAGCACCCATTCTACATGAGTCTGACCCCCCCGATCATCTTATTCCAAATTCAGACCTTCTTGCCACAGGCTACTCTGTTTGGCAAAAACATGGACCAACAGTATGGCAACCACAGTTTGAGGCTTTGCCAGAGGAAAATGGATAAACCAAAACCTTCTTCGGTCGAAACACACCGAAAATTGAATTAAAGCCCTTACCGGAAGGACTTCAACATGCGTTTCTTGGATCAAGGATTACATTCCCTGTTATCATTTCCTCAGAGCTTAGTGCATCGCAGAGTAAGAGATTACTTGAGATGTTGAGTGAGCATAAATCCGCACTTGGCTGGACCATAGGAGACATTAAAGGTATTAGCCCCCTGATTTGTTCCCACAAAATTCATCTAGAAGGGGGAGCTACCCCTCGTAGAGATCCTCAACGTAGACTTAACCCCACTATGAAAGAAATAGTGCGAAATGAAGTGATAAAGTTAGTAGATGCGGGTATTATATACCCAATTGCTGATAGTAAATGGGTTAGTCCTACGCAGGTTGTCCCTAAAAAGTCAGGAGTCACTGTAGTGAAAAATGAGTCAGGAGAACTGGTTCCTACCAAGGTAGTCACAGGTTGGCGTATGTGTATCGATTACCGAAAGTTGAATGCCGCCACCCGAAAAGACCACTTCCCACTCCCCTTTATCGATCAAATTCTTGAGCGGGTTGCTGGTCACCCATTTTACTGTTTCCTAGATGGGTATTCAGGGTATTACCAAATTGAGATCTCCTTGGAAAATCAAGAGAAAACCACATTCACTTGCCCTTTCGGAACCTATGCCTTTCACCGCATGCCATTTGGTTTATGTAATGCCCCTGCTACTTTTCAAAGATGCATGCTGATCATTTTTAGTTATATGATTGAAAAGTGTATGGAGGTGTTTATGGATGATTTAACAGTATTTGGCGATTCCTTTGATACATGCTTACTTAACCTGAAAGCAGTGTTGAGTCGATGTCAGGAAAAAGGCCTCGTTTTGAAATGGGAAAAGTGTCACTTTATGGTCTCTTCCGGAATCGTTTTAGGTCATATCGTTTCATCCAAAGGCATTGAAGTCGATAAATCAAAGATCGAGCTGATATTAAAGCTACCAACACCCAAAACTGTTAAAGATGTGCGATCATTTCTTGGGCATGCTGGTTTCTATAGGAGATTCATACAGAACTTCTCCTCTGTCTCTAGACCACTGTGTAACCTTCTTGCTAAAGATTCTTCATTTGAATGGACACAGGAGTGTGAAGGTGCTTTCAGGATGCTAATCACTAAACTCACCTCTGCCCCAATCATGCAACCACCCGATTGGAATCTACCATTCGAAATTATATGTGATGCTAGTGACTATGCAGTTGGGGCAGTTTTAGGACAAAGACGAGAATGGAAACATTTTGTCGTGTATTATGCCAGCAGAACTCTGAACAGTGCTCAAATGAACTATTCCACAACTGAAAAAGAGCTGCTGGCGGTAGTCTTTGCCTTAGACAAATTCCGTGCGTACTTAATTGGCTCCCCTATCACCATTTTCACTGACCATGCAGCTCTCAAATAACTCCTTTCGAAGAAAGATGCTAAGGCCAGATTGATTAGGTGGATCCTGCTACTATAGGAATTCGACCTAACAATCAAGGACAAAAGGGTGTTGAAAATGTGGTAGCAGATCACTTGTCTCGTTTGGAGTTTAATGACTCCGCTGACGGTCCCCAAATTCGCGATGATTTCCCTGATGAACATCTTTTCGCGGTCACACGAGCACCATGGTACGCACACATTGTCAACTTTTTAGTTTCTGGCGAATGCCCGTCCACTTGGAGTTCACAAGATAAACGTAAATTCTTGGTCGAAGTACGTAATTTTTATTGGGATGACCCATATTTATTCAAATACTGCCCCGACCAAATATTGAGACGTTGCATTCCTGAAGATGAAGTTCTCAGTGTGTTGACCTTTTGTCTTGCCAACGCTTGCGGATGCCATTTTTCTGTAAAGAAAACTGCTGCAAAAATTCTACAATGTGGTTTCTATTGGCCCACTCTATTTAAGGACACAAACGGTTTCTCCGCTCCTGTGAAAGATGTCAGAAACTAGGAGCCTTGTCCCGTCGTCACATGATGCCTTTAACCCTATTCTTGTCATTGAAGTATTTGATTGTTGGGGCATTGATTTCATGAGGCCCTTTCCACCCTCATTTGGTTATCTCTACATTCTTCTCGCAGTTGACTATGTATCTAAATGGGTTGAGGCAGGCGCTTGCCGAACCAATGACAATGCTACTGTAGTTAAATTCTTAAAGGAACATGTATTGTCACGTTCGGTACCGGTACCCCGCGAGTCATTATCAGCGATCAAGGAACACATTTTTGCAATCGATCTTTTTGAAGCCTTGATGCGCAAATATGGTGTAGTGCACAAGATCTTTACTGCCTATCACCCATAGACAAATGGGCAAGCTGAATTAGCAAATAGAGAGATCAAACACATATTGGAGAAAACGGTAAACCCCGACCGCAAGGATTGGTCTTTAAGACTTCCGGATGCACTTTGGGCATATCGTACGGCTTACAAGTCCCTTCTTGGAATGTCTCCCTATAGGCTTGTATTTGGAAAGGCTTGTTGTAGGCATTGCATTTTGCATACCAGCCCAATGATGAGCCTCGTACGAAGGCACCACCTTTTAAGTCGCGGGAGTCGCGTGAAGCGATCGTCGGAAAGGGAAAGTCGGGAACTGACATTTTATGGATTTTATTCGCTTGTTTGCTTCGTGTTTGGTCGTCGCATTTTCGTTTCAAAATTATCCTTCGCTCGGAACCTTTATCCTCGCACTTTCTCACACCTTCTCTCTCTAATTTTCCTTGCTTGTGACCCTTTAACTTCCATGCAAAAATAAAATTCACCAACCAATTAAAAAAAATTTGAACTAAATTAAACCATTAAAAAAACAAAACAATTAAATAACAATTTTAACATCAACAAAACCTACTAACCCAAAATAAAACAAACACTAACACAAACTAATAAACAAATAAACTCACACCCCCATTCACGTAATGCACAACACACCACTAAAATAATTCCCTCCATCATACCCACGTAGCCAACAACACCATTTTTCTTCCTTTACAAATGACAAGTGCCCCTCCTACCTTTCTTTTTATTTTATTTAGACAATCAAACACAAATGCCCCCACACGCCAATTGCCCTTGCCTCCACGTGAATACACCTTGCCACCACTTTCTTTTTTTATTTTTATTCAACAAACACAAACCAAAAAGCCAAAAACCAATTACACAAAATCTGCCCACACGCTAATTGAAAAAAACAAAAACAATTCCCCTTTTCTCTCTTTTCAAAAAAGGCCTCCCATCACCGAAAGTCCTCCATGATTGCCCATCATCTCCTTGGATCACGCCTATCGTGATCATCTCCACGTATCTTCATGATCTTCACCCTTCATCAAACATCATCAACGAATCATCATCAACACACCATCACCTAAACGACAAGAGGGACGAATGGTCTTTGATCATTTCTCGCAAGGAGCCCACGCCCTTCATCTCCGATAGCTCAGGATCCTGATCACTCAACAGCAACCCTAGAACACCCTTCACTGACTATCATTGACGGACTGCAACCCTTGGATCATCTTCAACACACCCCTCTCGGCCAGGGCATACATCAGCCCCTCACTGCCGAGCACTTCACCTGCACCTCACCATCTCTGCCGAGCCCTCACTAGCCACATGAACCAACCCATCACTGAAACAATCAACAACAATCCTCATTAACAAATCACCATGGATCTTCAGGCCATCACCGAACTGGACTCATCCCCATCCTCTCCTATCATCCACGATTGATTATCATCCTGGGGACACCTTCTTCATTCGACACATCACAACCATCAATCTTCAATCATTCTTCAACTCTCAGCCAGGGACCGTCGTCCTCACCATCAACGACACCATCCATACACCATCAAACTTTGGGCATAATCATCAACCATCAAACACACGAACTGCACCCATTTCTCGGCACCACTTGATCTTCAACACCACCACCAACAAACTGAGAACAAGAGCTCTTCATATATCATGCATAAGCCATAAGCCCTCTGACTTTCCTCTTCTCCACTCATGCAAACGGCGCACCCTGGAATCCTCAATCACTCAGCATCCATAATCCATCTTCATCATCTCTCGCCTGATCATCACTCTCCATGCCTCCAAGGACCATGACCTTCACCCTCCTTATCAAAACAGCTCACTGCCTGATCATCCACTGCCGAGGGACCCTCCTCCATCAGACCATCACCTTCATCACAGCCGAAATCTTCACACTGTCATCCACGAACCACTTCATCACCCTTCATCATCATCATCATCTCACGGCTTCATGTTGATCATCATCACCTGGATCATCGATCACCCTCACGGCTTCACTACCCAGCTCACCATTGATCATCACCACTCTGCCATCAAAGATCAACCATCAAAATAGCCCCTGCAGTCCCCAACATAATTCTAAAAAATACCCCTTGAACCTAGACAAAGACTACCCCCATAACAGTCCAGAAAACTACCCAAAAACAGTCCAGGAAATTACCCAAAAATAGTCCGAAAACCACCCCCAAACGGCGAGCAGAAACCTCGAGTGAATCAGAGAAAACAGCAAAAATAGTGCAAACGGACAAAACATTGAAAACAGCGAACCCGAGCAAAACATCGAAAACAGAAGACAGTGAGAACTGTGGAATGAAAATACTTCCGACACGTGAAACGCACTTCTGGAAAGCGACTAAAAAGGTAAGACCTGAGGGCACCTATTTTATTTATCATCATTTATTTCTTAGTTAATTTGTTATTTTTATTCGCATGGATTAGTGAATTAAGAGGCATGTAATTTATTCGTATGGAATAATGACGTAGGGAATGTGTTTAGCTTGAATAGTCAGTTTGGTATGTTGTTTGGAATTTGTTCGTATGTGATGTGATTTCGGATGAATGGAATATGTGTTCTTGCTTGTAGTATATCGGATGGAAACCCGGACGTAAATTCCGTAGCCGATTTCGAATGGACGGTAGTGCGGTCTGCACTCGGGATACAATGCCACGTACCACTTAAGATACACATATCTCGTCTAATCCGAATTTGTATTTGAGCATGTTATAGCCTTTAGGTTATTCGTTTATTATTTAAAGCATGATTTTGTTTAGTTTGCTATTTATTTGTTAAAGCATATTTAGGTTGTCCTTTATGCATGTTATTAGTTTATGATGTGTTTGTGTAATGATTTATGCATGTTAATGTAATGATTCAATGTACTCGTTGTGATATATTGCGTGGAATTATTTGGATGAAAGCATGTTAAATCTAAGTACCCTTGAGCATGCATGCTAAGTAGACTTGGTTAATATTACACAAATCACAAACATTACAAGTGACATAAAGTAAGAGACCATTCCAACCCAACGGTTTGAGATCTTCTCCTGCGAGGGGTGAGTGCGGCCTTAAATCTTTGTCCCGGTTCACACCGGGTGGCGACTCCATGTTATTTCATATTTCCCGACTAGGCCGCGAGCCTAGAACAGCGTCGCCCAGCTCCTGTTGTCTACAGTCTGGCGACTCCACTGGGGATATAGAGAATGGCTCCGAAATGATATCTTGTAATGTTTGTGATTTGTGTTTTAATTAATCATGACTACTGTGTTATGCCTGTGTTGTAGACTGTTGTCATTTGTGTTTATGTTTGTGTTTTGGACTATTGTCATTTGGATTTATTTGGACTCTTTGTTAAAAAGATATGAACTCGTTTTCGTTTAAATCGGGATAAGTTCATGTCCTTTTGACAATTAGGTCAAAATTTCTGAAATGCCGATGGGCCAATTTGTGTTTGGCCTTTCATCATTTGAAGTTATTTAGCTGCTTGTGTTATCGCAAAAGTGTAAACCTGTTAGGTCTTTTCAAACTGGAACAAGTTTGCACGCGCAATGATGTGATTGAATACTTTAAAATGATAACAGGCCAATTAGTGTGAATCATTTTATGAGTTTATTTATTTCTGTACATCATACATCATATGTCATGCATTCATGCATCATGTTAACCCTTTTTGTCTTAGAAGCCATAGTAGACTCCTGTTGGGTTGGGAAAGAAGGAAGATTTTTCAAAGAACCGTCAAACAATATGAGTAAGTCAGTCAACGAAGAATCCTGCTTAGATCGATTGGAAGCCAAGAATGAAAGGATCATTAGAGAACCTTCAAGGATCAAACATACTCCCTCAGAGATTGCCCCTGTAAGAAACAGACAATTTCCAACTTGAGTAAACCTTTGTCAAAGATATTTGAAAAGTTGAAGATGCAAGGAAAATAAGAGTGAAAGGAAGAATGGTGGTTCTACCTCAGAAGTCTGGCACAGACTATCCCTGATCGCAAATTCCAACACTTGCGGAGAAAATCAGTTGACAGATGCATTGACGACACTAGCCGCGACTTGGGAAAATTCAAAGAAATTGGTGATGAGACCACCTGGGTTGATAGCTGCAGGCAAGCCATTGTATGAGATAGAAAGGATATCAGATGTGGGAGCCGATGACAGAAAGTTGGCATCATGATGTTCAGAAGTATCTGGAACAGAGAAAATTCTCAGAAGGAGTAAGCAGAAAAGACAGAAAATTGGGAAATAAGGCAGAGAGACTACCAGATTTGGGAAAGGATTTCACTGAGTCGGTTGATGGAAGCAGATCGAAGCTGCACTTTGCTGTGAAAAAAGAACTGAGCGGTCACCAAGGGAACATACAGAAGACCTAACCCAACGGGGTAGGAAATACATACATGCATACACGTAACTTGCATTCTTGTTTTGTGTTTTGTTTTTACAGATTTCAAACAGATGGGAACCATCAAGGGGCGACCAGGGACATATGGCGCCGAGGAGCACAATGAGGATCCAACCCATCACGAAAAGGGAGTATCTTTACACTTGCATACTTACATGCACACGTTTTTATTCTGTTGTTTTGTATTTGCAGGTTTTTTTTTTAAAAAAAAAAAGAATAAAAAGAAAGAATAAAAAGCAACAAAGATAAAATTGTGGCCTAAGCACTGAGGATGGCATTGAAGCCAGCTTGACAGATGGATTTCGGTCATGTCTGGCTGAAGATGATAAATTTAGTGCTAACAGGGAGGCAACCCATGCACTTTGCTGTGATTTCTATTTCATGTTTTGCGGAATTTCTAATTTTGTGTTATTTTTGTAGGTGAAAGCAAAGGCGGAGCAAGTTAAGACAGAGGGATTGGTGCTTGGTAATCAAAAGAACGAGAGCTAATTCATTAGTGGTGGCAGAGTTAGGAAAGAATTCTGATGAGACACACCTTAATGAATTTATACCAAGTGAATGGCGAATTGAGTACACAATTCCTTTACCCTTAATTATTTCTTGGCTTGTATTTTCTGTTATTTTCGTAAATATGGTCCATACTTTTTGACATCTCTCATTGCTTCTTCGGTTGTTTTCCCATTATTTTCATAGACAGGGTCCATGCTTCTTGACCTTTCGTGACTTGTTTTAATATTTTCGTAGATAGAATCTACAACTGTTTGGACCGTTGATGACATGTTGAGGTGGAAGGGATCTACAACTTTTGACGTTTGAGAACTTCTGTTGGTATTTTCTGTTATTTTTGTGGAAAGAATCCACAACTTTTTGACATATCATGATTTCCTTTGTTCTGTTATTTTTGTGGAAAGAATCCACAACTTTTTGACATATCATGATTTCCTTTGTTATTTTCTGATTATTTTCGTGGAACGAATCCACAACTTTTCGACATCTCACGATTTTTTCTTGTTGTTTTCGCAGACAGGATTCAGTAACCTTTTTGACTTCTGATGACTCTTTCTGTGGTTTAGCTAACCATCCTTATTGCAATTAATGTTCACCTCTTTTGAAGGTCCTATAAATTCAGCTCGGCATTGCTCTCCTCAACATGATCAGACATATATCCAAAGTAAAAAAGAAAAAATGGAAGCAACCTCACAGCAACGATTCAAGAAAATTTTTGTCTTCTGTGGATCTAACCCTGGTAACATACCTAAATTCTTGGAAGCTGCTAAGGAATTGGGGCGAGTCATGGCTGCGAAAAACATGCACTTGGTATATGGCGGTGGCAATCTGGGAATGATGGGAGCTGTTTCAAAAGCCGTTCAAGATGGTGGCGGTCATGTTTTGGGAATCATCCCGAGACCTTTGGCAGATGAACAGTTAATCGGGCCAACCAATGGAGACGAGCGCATTGTATCAGGTATGTCTGAACGACTCCATGAAATGATTAATATTGCAGATGCGTTCATTGCATTACCAGGTGGACTTGGCACATTTGAAGAAATATTTACAGTGGTGTCATGGGCACACCTAAACGTTCACCGGAAACCTATCGGGTTGCTTAATATTGAGCACTTCTTCGATTTCCTGTTTGTGTTTCTTGCGGAAGCCAAGAGGCATGAATTTGTCACCAAATCTGTGGAAGACATTTTCCTGACGGCACAAAGGCCGAAGAGTTGATTGACCAGATCCTGGCTTTTGAGCCGAAGCTTGACCCTATCATCTCCAAATTGGACTGGACTGATAGTGATCGTGGCAAGAAGCGCAAATTGGACATTGATCTGAATCGGTAATGTGCCCTGCTGACCAGGTATCCCAATGCCTATTTGAAAGTTTATGTTTTATTTGAAAAGTTTGTGTAGACAACAGGAGCTGGGCGACGCTGTCCTAGGCTCGCGGCCTGGTTGAGAAGTATGAAATAACATGGAGTCGCCACCCAGTGTGAACCGTGATAAAGATTTAAGGCTGCACTCACTCCTCGCAGGAGAATACCTCAAACCGTTGGGTTCTGAATGGTCTCTTACTTTATGTCACTTGTAATGTTTGTGATTTGTGTAATATTAACCAAGTCTACTTAGCATGCATGCTCAAGGGTACTTAGATCTAACATGCTTTCATCCAAATAATTTCACGCAATATAAACAACGAGCACATTGAATCATTACATTAACATGTATAAATCATTACCCAAACGCATCATAAACTAATAACGTGCATAAAGGAGAACCTAAATATGCATTAACAAATAAATAATAAACTAAACTAAATCATGCTTTAAATAATAAACGAATAACCTAAAGGCTATAATATGCTCAAATACAAATTCGGATGAGACGAATATGTGTATCTTAAGTGGTACATGGCATTGTATCCCGAGTGCAGGCCGCACTATCGCCATTCGGAATCGGCTACAGAATTTACGTCCGGGTTTCCATCCGATATACCGCAAGCAAGATTACATACTTCATTCACCCGAAATCACATCACATACTAAGTCATTATTTAAACAACATGCTAAACTAACTACTCAAGCTAAACACATTCCCTAAGTCATATTTTCATACGAATAAAATAAATTACATGCCTCTTAATTCACTAATCCATACAGATAAAACAAATTACATGTTTTCTAATTCATTAATTCATGCGATAAAATAACAATTAACTACGAAAATAAATGATGATAAATAAAATAGGTGCCCTCAGGTCTTACCTTTTAAGTTGCTTTCCGGGAGTGCGTTCCACGGTGCCGGAAGGGATATCGTTTCGCTGCTTTCACTGGTCCGCTTTTTCTACGTTTTCACAGGTTTGCTGTTTTCTTTGTTTTCATTGTTTTCACCCGCGGTTACAGTTTGCTGTTTTCGGCCATTTTCTCACAGTTTTGACTCGCCGTTTTCACCGTTTCACTCGTTGTTTTCACTCATGATTTTTCTGTACTTTTCTGTTATTTTCACTCGCTGTTTTCTCTCTTTTTCAACTCAAATTCTCTTTCTCTCTCTGGTTATTTTTTGGTCACTGTTTTGGGAATTAGGGTTTGGGGGCAGTTTGTTCGTGGTTGCCGAGAGGAGATGGTGGAGAGCTCGGGTTTATTCATGTGCATGGTTTACTCACGTGAAAGAGATGGGTTCCTTTGGTGAATGGCGTGAGTTTGAGGCGGCTGCTGACAATGTTCTTTTGTGTGAGCTAAGCTAGTTTGGTTTGCTGGGCGCGCTAGGTGGCTGCAGTGGGCGTGCTAGGTGGCTGCAGTGGGCGTGCTAGGTGCTTGTTCAAGGTCTGTTTGGTTGTGCTGCTGAGGTGAGGGGTATTTGGCAACGTGCGGGATGTGGGTGATGAGGCTGCTCGTAAAGAGCTGTAACGTGCATGAATCCCAGGTGTCAATCGGCAAAGGTTTGCTGCACGGTCAAGAGGGAGAGCTAGCTAGGGTTTCATCATTTGTGTGCTTGTTGAAGTGTCGTGGAGGGTTGAGTCATTCTCAGTGCATGGTGAATGAAGGCTATGGCGTGAAAGGCGTGTGGGGGGTTGCTGGGCTTGTGTCGGCTGAGTGTTTGAGGGGTCTTCGTGAGGGCTGGTGGGGCGTGTCAGGGGGCTGCGTTGTTGTTCATGGAGGAAGTCAGGGGCTGTTGAAGACTGCTTATGGTGTGTTTGAGGGACTGGAATGGAGGGCAGTTTGCTTGCTTAAGGGGGACTGATTGCCAGTGGCTGTTTAGCGTATTTAGGGCTGTTTCCTCTGGCAGTTTGGTGCGTGTATGGGGCTGATATAGGCGTGATAATGGACAGTTTGCTGGACGTGCGTGAGGGTGGCTTGAAGGGCAGTGGATTTTGTACGTGAGAGGTTTCAGGGGGGATACATGAGTTTGGCTGAGTGAGGACTGTTTGCTAGGCGTGGATGGGGGCTTCGTGAGGGCTGGTAAATGCGTGAAGGTCAGGCTGCTGCGTGGAGCTTTGTACGTGAGCTTAGAGGCTGTCTTGTCTTGGGTGAGTGACTGGCTGGTGAAGGGAGGGGCTCAGTTTAGGAGTTGGGCGAGAGTCAGAGGGATGCTTGGGTAAGGTATCTGCGTTGAAGGGCTGATGAAATCAGTTAGTTGCTGGTGTCTTAGGGTTTTTCATGCCAAGAGTCAGGTTGTGGCATGATGGGGCTGTTTGAGTGGAGTGTGGGGCTGTGAAGGAGCCTCTGCTCCTGGAGGGGCTGGTGCTGTGGTGTTGATGTATGAGGGGTTCTTGGCTTCTTTTTTTTTATTGGCGTCCAATGAGAGGGTGCTCCTTGAAGCAATGAAATGTGCGTGTCTTTTCAGTGAGTTGGGGCCAGCATGGGGGGCGGTTGCATGAGTGGTATGGGTGTAGTGTTTGTTTGTTGTTTTTGTTTGAATTTGTGGAGGATGGTGGTAATGGAGGATGGCATGGGCGACGTGAGTGGGTTGCTTTGGCTTTTGTTGCTAGTGTTTTGGCTGGTGTATGGGTAGGTTGTCAGTGGAGTGATGGGTGGTTATTATTTGTTTTTTGTGAGTGGCATGGGCGGGTGAAGAGAATGGGCAGCAGATGCGTGAACGTGATGAATCTTTGTGGGGCAAGGGCATGCAATTCACGTAGGGGACAATTTCGTGGCCACTGGCGTGGGTATTTTTGGTTTAGGTGGGCTTGGTTTGTTTGGGCCAAGGAAATGTTGCTTGCGAGGGTTTTGGGCAAGGATGATTTCAAAACTGAGACCGAACCTGAAACTTGAACAAGTGAACCAAATCCAATAAAAATGTCGACTCTTGACCTTTCCCTTCCGACGACCGCTTTCCGCAACTAAAAAGTAGTGCCTCTATTCGAGGCTCATCATTGGGCTGATATGCAAAAATGCAATGCCTACAGTCGCCCCCACTTTGATGGGATCTGTGCAGTGTGTGATAATGACAGTCCTATCAAAGTTCGTGCAATGCATTTTTACTTACCTGGCTCGCCAGCTGCCACCTGACTTACCTGCTGCTTCGAACTGAATTGATATGATGGCGAGGTGCCTCGACCTCTGGGCTTTGTTCCCGAACCACCGAATGTGAACTGTGATGATGATGCAGTGGGCCCTCGACCCTGGGACGCATCCCGGAACTGCAACTGACAACGGGGGCACCTCGACCCTCGAACTGATTATGTAGTGGGCACCTCGACCCTGGGCATGCATCTCGACCCGGAACTACAACCGACAACGGGGGCACCTCGATCCTGGGCACCTCGACCCAACACCGCTGACAATAGGGACCTCGCCCTCGAACTGATGATGTAGTGGGCACCTCGACCCTGGGCACACATCTCGACCCGGAACTACAACCGACAACGGGGGCACCTCGACCCAACACCGCTGACAATAGGGACCTCGCCCTCGAACTGATGATGTAGCGGGCACCTCGACCCTGGGCACCTCGACCCGGAACTACAACCGACAACGGGGGCACCTCGACCCTGGGAACCTCGACCCAATACCGCTGACAATAGGGACCTCGCCCTCGAACTGATGATGTAGTGGGCACCTCGACCCTGGGCACCTCGACCCGGAACTACAACTGACAACGAGGGCACCTCGACCCTAGGCACCTCGACCCAACACCGCTGACAATATGGACCTCGCCCTCGAACTGATGATGTAGTGGGCACCTCGACCCTGGGCACCTCGACCCGGAACTACAACCGACAACGGGGGCACCTCGACCCTGGGCACCTCGACCCAACACCGCTGGCAATAGGGACCTCGCCCTCGAACTGATGATGTAGTGGGCACCTCGACCCGGAACTACAACCGACAACGGGGGCACCTCGACCCTGGGCACCTCGACCCAACACCGCTGACAATAGGGACCTCGCCCTCGAACTGATGATGTAGTGGGCACCTCGACCCTGGGCACCTCAACCCGGAACTACAACCGATAACTGGGGCACCTCGACCATGGGTACCTCGACCCAACACCGCTGACAATAGGGACCTCGCCCTCGAACTGATGATGATATGGGTTTACAACCCTGGGACGCATCCCAGAAATGTTGATAAAATATGGGCCCAACCCTGATGGATACTGATATGGGCCTCGCCCCTCGACTGATACTGATATGGGCCTTGCCCAAGCTGATACTGATATGGGCCTCGCCCCCAGACTGATACTGATATGGGCCTCGCCCCCAGACTGAACTGATGTGGGCCTCGCCCCAACTGATACTGACATGGGCCTCGCCCCAAACTGATACTGATATGGGCCTCGCCCCAAACTGATACTGATATGGGCCTCGCCCCAGATGCTGATACTGATATGGGCCTCGCCCCCCAAAACTGATGCTGATGTTGATGTGGGCCCCGGCTTTGGGACTGAAACTGATGTGGGCCTCGCCCCCGAACTGATACTAATATGGGCCTCGCTCCCACACTGATACTGATATGGAGCCTCGCTCCCAAGCTGATATGGGCCTCGCCCCCAAGCTGATGATGATGTGGAGCCTCGCTCCCAAGCTGATATGGGCCTCGCCCCTGAGCTGATAAAGATGTGGAGCCTCGCTCCCAAGCTGATATGGGCCTCGCCCCTAAAGTGCCATACTCGGCAAAGACTGATTATGACGTGGGCCTTAACCCGCAGAGTGTCATACCCGGCAGAACTGATACTAAACTGATGTGGGCCTCGCCCCCAGAATGCCATAACCAGCAGAACTGATACTGAACTGATGTGATGTGGGCCTTGCCCCTAGAATGCCATACCTGGCGAAACTGATAGTGATGTGGGCCTCAACCCGCAGAGTGCCATACCCGGCAAAGACTGATACTGATAATGATGCGGGCCTCAACCCGCAGAGTGCCGTACCCGGCAAAAATTGATAATGATGCAAATGATTTATTTCGACATACTATATTGCTCTCCTCGAGACAATCTTAATAACTAAACATATTTTCATCCTCAACGAATGCTTCGTGTCGAAACCAGAGAACCTTCAAAGTACTTTGATACACTCAACTCCGATCGTCTGAATAGGTGATCTGAACTAGACTCCTAGTGTGTGTGTGCTAAGGCTCTTTCGCAGCTTGTTCCTTAAGTGGGCCAACTCGATGATTTCGTTCAGAGAATCGAACCAGTGGGTCTAACCAACCTGGATGTCTTAATCACATTCTGTGATTACTTCAGCATACTTAACATGATATGGTTTTCATCTTTTTTCTTTTGTCTCTTTCTTTTCATTTTCAATTTTTTTTCTTTTTTCCTCTTTTTTTCTCTCTCTTTCTTTCTCTTTTTTCTTTTCTTTTCTTTTCTTTTTCTGACACACCTACCCTTTAAGGTAGCATTTCTCCTCATGGTGGTCCTAATACTCGCCCATGGGTAGCTTCACGCTTATCGGTTATAAGTGGTCTATTTTTTCTTCTTTTCTTTTTTATTATATTTCAGAGACTTTTTTCTTTATTTCCAACCATATCATATATCATAGCATCGGTAAACAAGTGTGGACACCCAGGCAAACGGTCATTCACTAATACATTATCTCTTCAACTAGTCACCTCGATAACTACTCAGGCTTCTACTGCTAGGATCCCGTAGTCAAGTGCTCGTGAGTCTAACTAAGATCAATCCATTCAGGATACCGGAAGAGAGCGTGTCTCGCACTTATCGTTTCTGGGGTTTCCCCCTACAGCATTCAATGTCATCACCGGACATATGTCTAATTATCAAAGACTTCTCTCACTCATTTTTTTTTCTTCTTCTTTTTTTTTCAATTTTTTTTTTCACTCTTAAAATGAAATACAAACTTTTCAAATAAAACACAAACTTTCAAATAGGCCTTGGGATACCTGGTCAGCAGGGCACATTACCGATTCAGATCAATGTCCAATTTGCGCTTCCTGCCAAGATCACTATCAGTCCAGTCCAATTTGGAGATGATAGGGTCAAGCTTCGGCTCAAAAGCCAGGATCTGGTCAATCAACTCTTCGGCTTTGTTGCTGTCAGGAAAATGTCTTCCACAGATTTGGTGACAAATTCATGTCTCTTGGCTTCCGCAAGAAACACAAACAGGAAATCGAAGAAGTGCTCAATATTAAGCAACCCGATGGGTTTCCGGTGAACGTTTAGGTGTGCCCATGACGCCACTGTAAATATTTCTTCGAATGTGCCAAGTCCACCTGGTAATGCAATGAACGCATCTGCAGTATTAATCATTTCATGGAGTCGTTCAGACATACCTGATACAATGCGCTCGTCTTTATTTGTTGGCCCGATTAACTATTCATCTGCCAAAGGTCTCGGGATGATTCCCAAAACATTACCGCCACCATCTTGAACGGCTTTTGAAACAGCTCCCATCATTCCCATATTGCCACCGCCATATATCAAGTGCATGTTTTTCGCAGCCATGACTCGCCCCAATTCCTTAGCAGCTTCCAAGAATTTAGGTATGTTACCAGGGTTAGATCCACAGAAGACACAAATTTTCTTGAATCGTTGCTGTGAGGTAGCTTCCATCTTTTTTTTTTTTACTTGGATGTATATTTGAATGTGTTGAGGAGAGCAATGCCGCTGAATTTATAGGACCTGCAAAAGAGGTGAATAATAATTGCAATAACATATTCCACTGAATGACGGTTAGCTAGATCACACAAGAAGTCATCAGAAGTCAAGAAAGGCCATCAGATCATGTCTGCAAAAACAACGAGAGAAATCGTGAGATGTCAAAAAGTTGTGGATTCGTTCCAGGAAAATAACAGAAAATAACAAAGGAGATCGTGATACGTCAAAAAGCTGTGGATTCTTTCAACGAAAATAACAGAAAATACCAAAGGAAGCTCTAAAATGTCAAAAAGTTGTGGATCTCTTCCACTTCAACATGTCGTGAATGGTCCAAACAGTTATAGATTTCTGCCACCATTAATGAATTATCTCCCATTCTTGTGATTGCCAAGCACCAATCCCTATGTCCTAACTTGCTCCGCCTTTGCTTTTACCTGCAAAAATAACACAAAATTAGAGATTTTACATGAACATGAAACATGAATCACAGCAACTTGCATAGGTTGCCTCCCTTTCAGCATTAACTTCATTGTCTTCAGCCAGACATGATCGAAGTTCTTCTGTCAGTGTGGCATCACCGTCGTCTTTAGTGCTTGCCGCTTTTGATCTTCGCTGCTTTCCTTGCTCCGCCTTTGTTCATCGTCTTCAGCCAGACATGACCGAAATTCTTCTGTCATCGTGGCTTCACCGTCGTCTTTTTGTGCTCGCCGTTTTTTTTTATTTTTGCTGCTTTCTCTTCTTTCTCTCTTTCTTTTTTTTTTCTTTAAACCTGCAAATACAAAACAACAGAATAAATACGTGTGCATGTAAGTATGCAAGTGTAGAGATACTCCTTTTTCGTGATGGGTTGGATCCTCATTGTGCTCCTCGACGCCATATGTCCCCGGCCGCCCCTTGACGGTTCCCATCTGTTTGAAATCTGTAAAAACAAAACACAAAACAAGAATGCAAGTTACGTGTATGCATGTATGTATTTCCTATCCCGTTGGGTTAGGTCTTCCGCATGTTCCCTCGGTGACCGCTCAATTTTTTTTTTTCCAGCAAAGTGCATCTTCAATCTGCTTACGTCGACCGACTTGGTGAATTCCTCATTTCCCAAATCTGGTAGTCTCATTGCCTTGTTTCCCAATCTTCTGTCTTTTCTGCTTATTTCTTCTGAGAATTATCCATGTTTCAGATACCTCTGAACATCATAATACCAAGGCCTTCTGTCATCGGCTTCCACATCCGATATCTCTCATGTCTCATACACCGGCTCGCTCGCAGTTGTCAGCACAAGTGGTCCCATCACCAATTTCTCTGGATTTTCTCAAGCCGCAGCTAGTGTCACCAATGTGTCAGTCATCTGATTTTTTTCCGACAAGTGCTGAAATCTAAAGTCAGAGATTGTCTGTGCCAGACTTCTGAGGTAGAACAACAATTATCCCTTTAACTCTTATTCTCATTGCATCTTCAGTTTTTCAAACATCTTTTGACAACGGTTTACTCAAACTGGAGAGTTGTCTGTTTCTGATAGGAGCAGTCTCTGAGGAAGTAGACTCGGTCTTTGAAGGTTTCCCAATGATCTTTTCATTCTGGTTGCACAAGTCTCTAGTACTAGCTGTATAGGGCACGGTCAAGCTGGTCACATCATTGTTCAGGACTTGCAACTGCTCAAAAATCTCGGCTACCTTGGCTTCCAATTGATCCAGGCGGGATTCTTCGTTGACTGCCTAACTTATTATGGTTGACGATTCTTTTGACGGATCTTTCTTCTTTCCTAATCCAACGGGAGACTACTATGGCTTTTAAGACAAAAAGGGTTAACATGATGCGTGTATGCGTGACATGATGTATGATGTAAACATATTCAAAAATAATTTACACTAATTGGCTCGTTATCATTTTAAAGTATTCAATCACACTATTGCACAATGCAAACTTTTCCCAGTTGAAAAGGCCCAACAAGTTTGCACTTTTGCGATAACACGGCTAAAAAACTTCAAATGATAAAAGGCCCAAACACAAACTGGCCCATCGGCATTTCAGAAATTTCGGCCTAATTGTCAAAAGGACATGAACTTGTCCCGGTTTAAACGACAACGAGTTCATATCTTTTAACAAATAGTCCAACAAAATCCAAATGGCAACGGTCCAAAACACAAACATAAAACAAACTCGCCCATCGGCATTTCAGAAATTTTGACCTAATTGTCAAAAGGACATGAACTTGTCCCGATTTAAACGAAAACGAGTTCATATCTTTTAACAAAGAGTCCAAATAAATCCAAATGACAACAGTCCAAAACACAAACATAAACACAAATGACAACAGTCTAAAACACAGGCATAAAGACAGTAGTCATGATTAATTAAAACACAAATCACAAACATTACAAGATATCATTTCGGAGCCAATTCTCTATATCCCCAGTGGAGTCGCCAGACTGTAGACAACAGGAGCTGGGCGACGCTGTCCTAGGCTCGCGGCCTGGTTGAGAAGTATGAAATAACATGGAGTCGCCACCGGTGTGAACCGGGATAAAGATTTAAGGCCGCACTCACTCCTCGCAGGAGAAGACCTCAAACCGTTGGGTTCGGAATGGTCTCTTACTTTATGTCACTTGTAATGTTTGTGATTTGTGTAATATTAACCAAGTCTACTTAGCATGCATGCTCAAGGGTACTTAGATCTAACATGCTTTCATCCAAATAATTTCACGCAATATAACACAACGAGCACATTGAATCATTACATTAACATGTATAAATCATTACCCAAACGCATCATAAACTAATAACGTGCATAAAGGACAACCTAAATATGCATTAACAAATAAATAATAAACTAAACTAAATCATGCTTTAAATAATAAACGAATAACCTAAAGGCTATAATATGCTCAAATACAAATTCGGATGAGACGAGATATGTGTATCTTAAGTGGTACGTGGCATTGTATCCCAAGTGCAGACCGCACTACCGTCCATTCGGAATCGGCTACGGAATTTACGTCCGGGTTTCCATCCGATATACCGCAAGCAAGATTACATACTTCATTCACCCGAAATCACATCACATACTAAGTCATTATTTGATGTGATTTCGGATGAATGGATATGTGTTCTTGCTTGTAGTATATCGGATGGAAACCCGGACGTAAATTCCGTAGCCGATTCCGAATGGACGGTAGTGCGGTCTGCACTTGGGATACAATGCCACGTACCACTTAAGATACACATATCTCGTCTAATCTGAATTTGTATTTGAGCATGTTATAGCCTTTAGGTTATTCGTTTATTATTTAAAGCATGATTTTGTTTAGTTTGCTATTTATTTGTTAAAGCATATTTAGGTTGTCCTTTATGCATGTTATTAGTTTATGATGTGTTTGGGTAATGATTTATGCATGTTAATGTAATGATTCAATGTACTCGTTGTGATATATTGCGTGGAATTATTTGGATGAAAGCATGTTAAATCTAAGTACCCTTGAGCATGCATGCTAAGTAGACTTGGTTAATATTACACAAATCACAAACATTACAAGTGACATAAAGTAAGAGACCATTCCAAACCCAACGGTTTGAGATCTTCTCCTGCGAGGGGTGAGTGCGGCCTTAAATCTTTGTCCCGGTTCACACCGGGTGGCGACTCCATGTTATTTCATATTTCCCGACTAGGCCCGCGAGCCTAGAACAGCCTCGCCCAGCTCCTGTTGTCTACACTTGTCATTTACCTGTTGAGTTAGAACATAAAGCCTACTGGGCTATTAAAAATCTTAACTTTGATTGAGTGCTACAGGTACACAGCGGAAACTTCAGATAACGGAGCTCGAAGAACTCCGGAATGATGCGTATGATAATTCCCGCCTTTACAAAGCCAAGATGAAAGCTGCCCATGACAAGCAGATAATGAGGAAAACTTTTGAGCCTAATCAGCAGGTTCATCTTTATGATTCCAGACTCCACCTTCACCCAGGCAAGCTGAGATCCAGATGGACCGGGCCCTTTATTGTGAAACAAGTTTTTCCCCATGGAGTTGTAGAAGTAGAAGATCCCAAGGACGGCGAAGTATTTAAAGTGAATGGACAGAGACTGAAACCGTTCCTGGATAATTCGATTCCCACAGCGGAGGATACACCTCTAGCTGACCCCACCTATGCGGATTGAGACTTCTTTTTTCTCTTTGTTGTACTTTATTTAATTATATCTTTATTATTTCCTAGTTATTTTTAATCTTTTGTCCTTTTTCCTTTTGTTTTGTTTTGTTTTTCCCTTCTTTTGCAGGTCAATTTAAATTTGTCATCCAGGCTCACCACATCTCTAATCAGGTGAACTCCTTCCTTGTATTCACCTTCTCGTTGTTACATGGGGGACAATGTTTCATTTAGGTTGGGGGTGGTGGTATTATCATGTGTTTCACCTGGATGTATGGTCTTATTCGTATTGTCTTTTCATGTTATTCTATTCAAAAAAAAAATTGTGCTTGTTGTTTGTTTTGTTTTTAGTCCATGATAGTTAAACATAGTTCCTATGATGATATTGTTTGTGTTAGGATGAAATCTTAGAAACGATAAGTCCTTTAAATGTACTTTTATCTGATAATTTGAGTAGTTTATCTATGTTAGACTCGTAAGCACTTAATTATGGGTTTTTAGCAGTGGAAGCCTGAGTAGTTAGCAAGATGACTAGTTGAATAAATTGTATGTCGATGAATGACCGTTTGCTTAGATATCTATCCTGAATTGCTTGTGTTATGAGGTATGGTATGGTTGCAAATAAAAGGAAAAGTCTCTGAAGAAAGAAAGTAAACCACCTATAACCGATAAGCGTGAAGCTACCCATGGGCGAGTATTAGGACCACCATGAGGAGAAATGCTACCTTAAAGGGTAGATGTGTTGAAAAAAAAAATAATGGCAAAAGAGAAAGAAAAGAAAAATTCAAAAGAAAACGCAACAAGAGACAGAAAAGAAAAAAAAAATCATACCATATTGAGCACACATAAAAGCAACTACAGAGCTTAATTGAGATATCTAGGTTGGTTAGACCCATCGACCCCGATTTTTAGACGAAATCATTGAGTTGGCTTACCTGGGAATAAAGCTGTGAACGAACCTTAACACGCACACACTTTGAGTCTAGCTTAGATGATTTATTCAAAGACTTGGATTTGAGTTACGTTGAGTACTTTGAAGGTTCTCTGATTTCATTACTATGCATTCTCTGAGGACAAAATATGTGAAACTATTGGGACTATTTAGTTTTTATTTTGTTTGATTGTGTGTTTTGAATGACGTTTGTGGGTGTCATCGCTGTAAACCCTCACGAGACTATAACTCGTCCACTAGGGACACCTAGAGGTTTAAAGGCTTGTTGCATACGCTAAATGCAATTGTGATCCCTACGAAAGTGGCTTAGATAGATTTTATTTATTTAGTTTTATTTTATTTTGCGTTTGAATTGCTAGGGACTAGCAATAAGCTGGTTGGGGGTTGTGATAAGTGCATGAAAATGTACTTTGAAACATTACTAATCTAGGCTTATTGTTAAGTATTTAGTTATATATTTTATGTTTTAGTATATAATTCCTATTGTTATATAATTTTTAAAATGTTTATTATTTACGCTAATTTAGTGATTTTTGTTTATAGGAATATTAATACATGGATCCGGGAGTACTCACAAGTGTTTTGGGAACCTCTGGGAAACACAGGACGAGCAGGGAAGAATGGCGCCGAGACGCCAAAATCCCATACAAGTTCCAGGGAGAATGGCGCCACGGCGCCATTCATCACCAAACAATGGGCGTCGAGGCGCCCATTCATGAAGCAATATTGGCGCCAAGGCGCCAATGAAGAGAGCAGGCGCCTCGGCGCCCCAAAATGTCAGATTTCCATATATTTTCCAGACAATTCAGCGCCGCGGCGCTGCACAAGCAAATCTTACGCGTTCCAG
This sequence comes from Zanthoxylum bungeanum, assembly GCA_019454045.1. Taxonomy (NCBI): domain Eukaryota; kingdom Viridiplantae; phylum Streptophyta; class Magnoliopsida; order Sapindales; family Rutaceae; genus Zanthoxylum; species Zanthoxylum bungeanum. The sequence goes on along the minus strand of SKCR01054169.1, from coordinate 8,991 downwards.
GACTCAAATTTTAGGGTTTTCTGAAATCCTAATGACACCCTGACACTTCTATAAATATAAGACTTCGTCCAAAACACAAATAGAGGCTAGATACACAAATTCCAAAGAGAAAACAGAGCCGTGCAAATTCCCGGGATCAGAACCAAGGATTTATTCAATGATTTTCCCATCCATCTCTGTTGGTTCTTCTTCGTCTAGCATGCGGAACTAATCTCCCAAGCAAAGCTAAGGGCGAACTCTTTGTACCCAATTCTTGTATTTTTGTTATTTGATTCATGAATGATTTTAATTGATTATATAATTGTTATTCTATTCATCTCTTTATTCTATTGATTATTTGAGAACTATATTTTATTAGTTTACATATAGATTCAGTCATGCTTTTTCTATGTGTTGTTAGTAAAATTGTTTGATAGATTAAGGTTGTTTTGCGAGTTGATCTTCTGCTGCAGTATTACCCGAGGGTATATTGTCGTCGTTAGATAGGTGTGTAACGATAGCCTTGTGAGTTGTGAGCGTAGAGAAGATTGAATAACAATTACCTTAGAACTTGAACTGGTGTAGAATTGAATATCTTCCAATTTTGGATTTGGGACGTGAAATCCTCAATTGTGTAATAACATGAATCATAACGGAATATAAGTAATAGGTGCAAGAGGGGATCCTGATGCTTTGCTATTTTCTTCTCTTATTATTTAAATCTTTCAAAGCCTTTGAATTATTTAGTTTTTCATCACAACTTAATTCTTTCTTTAAATCAGTTATTGCTAATTGTTTTTGTTTAAGTAAATCAGTTTTTGTGACCATCTCTCTGTGGAATCGACACCAACTGTACTGCGATAACCGCGAGATATATTTGGGCGTAATCACCATTCCTGATAAATTCCTACCCAAGATTACCGCCATTGAGGAAAGTATTACCGCCATTGAGGAAAGTAATGACCTCGATAAGCTTGATTTAGAAGAACTCGTAGGAAACTGTAGGTTTATGAGAAAAAGCTTCATGGTTATAGAGAGCCAAAAACGTTTGCGATGAAAATCGCTAAGGAAGTTGTGCATGATTCGTCTAGTGATAATGATACCATTACGGATCGTGATTTGGCCTTGTTTGCAAATAAGTTTAAGAAATTTCTTAAACTTAAGAAGAGTGGCCATAGCAGTAATATGGATATGGAGGATGAGCCTAGAGAGATTAGACATATCAGAAGTGAGTCTAGAGAGGATAAGGATAGTAGATCCCGTGGTGCTCAGTGCTATGAATGTGAAGGATATGGGCACGTTAGATCTGAGTGTCCCACATACCATAGGGCTAAAGACAAGAAAGTTTTGGCAGCATCACTTAGTGATTCTGAAGGTGATGACTCTCCTAAAGGCAATTATATGGCCTTTACTGCTAGTATGTCTGATGAGAGAGAGTGTTGTTAAAGATGCTGAGTCAGAGGTCTCTCTTGATGAGTCTGTTGATGAGGAAAGTCTTCAAGTAGCTTATGTTGAACTGTTTAATGAGAGCTTAGCTATTAAGAAGACTAATTTAGAGGTCAATAAAAGGCTGAAAGCTGTAGAACTAGAAAAGAATGAAGCTCAAGCCAAATTTGAGCAAAGCCTTTTGATGGTTGATGACCTAGAGGAGAGGAACAAAGGCCTAGTTGACAGGATCCAAGCTTTAGAGACTGAACTTGAAGATACTAAAACTCAGTTGTCTGCATTTTCTAGTGGAAATAAAAATGTGGACCGTATGTTAGGTATTATTTCTGAGCCTAACTATAATAAGGCTTCTTCTTCCAAAGTTGTGCCTATAGCAGCTAAACGTGACTTAGGTAAGAAACTTGTTGTGTGTAGTCATGTTTCTCCTCCTGTTGTTCCTCGTCATGTGCCCCAACCTCAATCTATAGGTGTTATGGTAAACTCGATCTCATCCGAGGTTTGTGCCTGTGTGCCATCATTGTGGCAAAACATGACACATTAGGCCTAAGTATTTCATGTTGCACAAACAAAAGAAAAGGCCTAAGACTGTGTCTTCTAGATTTGATTCTTCAAATCTAATGTCTCAAGTTTCTGCACTAACCAAACAAGCTCAATTTCTTAGTGAGAAACTTGTTTTGTTGTCTGGGAATACTCATGTGAAAGAGATTTCTAAGAAAAATTGGGTGAGGAAGCAAGATGACTTCTCATATACTTCTGAATGCCTTGATCCTGACAGGCATGATGAGAGTGCACTCCGGTGTAACTCTACTTAGAAGTTGCATTTGTTTTCCCATTGCATGTGTGTGTGCGCGCGCGCGCGTGTGTTTTATATTTTTTGCACGTTTATTTTTTTCCTGTTCACATCATATGGGTGTGTTTTGTTTGTTTTTGTTATATGTCCCTTGGTATATAGGATGGAAACCCACACATAAATTTCATAGCCGATTCCGAATGGACGGTAGTATGATCTGCACTCGAGATACAACTCCATGTACCATTGGATGTTTTACAAGCCTATTTGTGTCTTTATTTTTATTTGTTAAAATCTGAAAAATACAAAAAAAATAGAAAATGAAAAAGACAAAATTATTTTATTTTACGGCTTGTTAGAGCATGAAAAGCTTATGCATGTGATCCTGGTATGTAGGATATATGATTATGCATGTATGGTATGCTTTTATTTTTCTTGATGCTCTATATACATGAGTGTGTATCATAAAAACCTTTGGTATATCATGTGTTTGCACCTCACATACACGTTTTTATTTTATCAAGGCTTGGTCGCATGTATGAGTTTTTGGAATGACAATCTAATATCTTTCATGCTTTGTTTGCTCAATAGTGTGACCTTTGACTATATGACATTGCTATCCTCTTGTAAAAGCAAAAAAAAACAAAAAAAAAAAATTGTTAAATGAGACTCAAGTGCAAAATAGCCAATGTGGCCAAATTCAAAAGATAAGGGCAAAAACTCTTCACTCGAAAGAGTTATTAAATATGAGGTCATGATATTTATGGGGTAAACAATATAGCATGCAACCAATGTTGCTTATTTTCAGGTCCTAGTGGTGCTGGGTTTGAACACCTATTTTGTGGACTTGGTTTGTTTAGAGATGGATTTCTTTGGCTGTGTCAAACTCATAAAATAAGGTCTTAAGCCTTGATTCGTTGTGCACTTTATTTTTCACGCAAGTGCTTGATATGTTTTGGTGTTTATGTCATATGCATAAGTGTTGTATTTAGCCACTTTTAAAATGATGCATATTGTTTCATGTCATAAACAGCTGAATACTGATTTGGTATCATTGTATCTGCTTGAAATGATGTTTCAGTCAGTTTTGACAGGATTGTTTGTTTATCTATTGTGTGCTTGTATATGCTTCATATCACTGCATATCATTTATTTTGCATATCATTGAGTGTTTACTTCCCATTTGATTATTTATTTACTAACTGAGTTAGCATGTTAGTGAGGGGGAGTAAGTCTTGTTTGTTTATGCTCTTGCATGTGTTTGTCTTCTGTTATTTTTTTCCTGTTTCATGCATCCTTTGTCATTTTCGTGACAAAAATGGAGAGATTATTATATTAAAGGGGAGAGTCTTAATATATGGGAGGGAGTAATAGATTATCCTTTAGATATCTCTGTTTTAGAGGAAGTTAAAATTAAGAGGGAGAAAGATATCTACATATACATGCATGAGTTTTATACATGTCTTATGTTATACTTGATAATCCCAATGCTTTTCACGGTATATTGTTGTTTGTGGATGTTTCAGGTAAGCAGGTATGTTGCTGCGGTGACATTATTTCCAAGACTACTTGGTTAGGTATTAGATCGAGTCCTAATGTAATAAGTCACTGTTTTGATGGTTGACAATTGACTATTTTCTTTTCGGGTCTTTTACCGTAGCTTTGTATTAGGTAGTGTTTTGTCACGAATGCCAAATGGGAGATTGTTAGTTCCATTTTTATTGGCATATGTCCGTGACAAAACAAGATCAATTGAGTTGTAATCTGTCGTGAAGATCTTTGTGCAATTGGACTGTTTTTTTGACTGATATGCATCAGACATGAGTTCGTTGCAGCGTTCGAACGTGTGGCGTTAGTGGCACGTTCTCTATTGGGTTCGAATGGGAGCATTCCATAGAGCAATCGTTCGAGACACGTTCTTGGTGCGTTCGAACGGGGTCATTCCATAGAGCTCACGTTCGTAGTGCGTTCGAGTGGCGTTCGAACGAGTCTTCACAAAAAAAAGCGTGTTCGTGGAGCGTTCTAGTATGCGTTCGAACGCGACTGCGATCTGAACGCGTTTTTGGCCCTTTTCACTTTTCACTTTGAAAACCCTAGCCTTTTCACCATACCTATAAATATAACATGTAGCCGCCATTCCCCTTGGTTGAAACAGTTGAAGCAATTTTCCCCTTGAGCCAAAATCTCTCTCAAAGCTTCAACCTTATTTGATTCCACCTTGAAGACTCTTTTCATCTTCTTGTCTTCTTTGTTAAAGGTGTGAATCTATCTTTGATAAACTTTCAACACAACTTAACCCAAAATTCCTAACTCTTTAGAGTTCTTTAGGAGGAAGTTTGGTAGTCGGAGTTGCGGCGTCAGAGGTGATACAATCTACTCGGAGATTTCAGAGGTTCTGAAGAAAACTGTGGGTCGCGGGCTTGAGGAGTTGCATTGAGTTCTTGCAGTATTGAGGTACTTGAGTCGGTGGAGTTGTCACCATAGGTCTTGACCATCGCTGTAAGCTATTCTCTATATAGTGGATTGGGCTGGTAGCCGATATACCCGGAGTGATTTTTTACTCGCAAGAGTTTTCCACTTTGTCACCGAAATAACCGTGTTGATTTTGTGTGATTGATTTTATTTTCCGCAATTTATATCTTGCATTAAATCAATATTGTGGATTTTGTAATTGTTGGTTGACATTGTTATTGCCTGTTAGATTTCCATAGTAGCAGTAATTATGACTTGTCCTGTTTATTGCTTGTAATTCCGCATAGGGTCAGAACCTTAGGTAATCGCGAATTTTCACTTTATATTAGGATAAGCTAAAGTGCTATGATTGTTTAGTTTGGATTGAGTATTTAGATTTTGTTGCGTGTGGCGTTCTTAATGGGATATGGTTATATCAACGGTTTTCCTCCGTGTTCTCAATAAAGTTTTGGAAGTCCCACCCTCCTATTATAGAAAAATGATGATATACTTAAAGAAATACCTTAATTTTTTTAAAAAAAAAAAAAATTGTTACTCCTAAAGTGTGCATTTGGACTTAGATTCGATATTAAGGTGAATTTTGTACTGATTTTTTTTTTTTTTTATATATAGATTGTGATTGCTAGTTATTATATTAGAATTTATAAGTAATTGAATCTTAATCATTCATTATCATACATTCACGCGTAGAAGAATAATTATAAAAAGTTGAGTAAAAAAAGAATGGATTCAAATTCTTGTCATTTAGGTTACACTTATCATTGTTGAACTTAAAATAGATGGAGCACATAAATCGTTGGGACTTCTGACATATGTAAAAATTTAAGAATAATTTTGTAATTTAACTAAAATGTATTATAATCATAAAGCATATTTCTCACTTTCATATATATATTTTTTAAATAGAATGATATTATTTTTAAACTTTGATGCCGTAGAATGTTTGATATCTTGATGGTTTTAATACATTGATGTGATTAATTATTTAATTAAATGCCATATTAATCATTCTAGAAAGTTTATAGATTCCTCGACACCATTTTCAATCATGCATTATTAAATGAGAAAATCTACAATACAACAACGTATCACATAATTCATGTAAAAATCCAATAATTATCACGCCTGTTAAAATATTAAAAATTAAACAATTAAAAATTGAATATTAAATCATAAATGTCATTTACTCATTTATTGGTGATACCACATCACTTATATCTCGGTTGCACCAAAAAATTACCCATTATTAAATTAATTGTGTTTGTATTTAAACTTTTTAATAAACTTATTAAACAGATAATATATGTTCGTATCAAATTAAAATTTTATCCTAAAATGCTTGACAAGACATGCAGCCACCCTTGTCCAAGACTTGTAAAGCTACAATGATATTACCTAGAATTGACATTTGCTATATAATGCCAAATGGCCGTCCTAAGGCTGAGTTAAAGAGAGAGCTCGAAACTTTATAATTGCTGAAAATGTTCTCAACTTCTGCTTGTTTTTAACCAACTTAGCTATTAGATTTGAAACTCTCATTGCAGCTATCTGAAAAGATGGAGCCGAATCAAGAGATTATCAAAAGCAAAAAGGGTGGCCTCAGGACCATGCCTTTTATCATAGGTATGTTCTAATTAGTTTTTTTTTTTTTTTTTTTTTTTTTTTTTAATCGTTGGAAATCCTACCGCTAAATCACTCATTTCGGACTTAGTATGATGTTAATTAATATATGAGAAATTATATAAATCAAGACAGAGAAAGTCCGGATTCCGAATATATTACAACACTTTTTAAATTATTATTTTTCAACTTATTATTATAAAAGTGGATATTTTTCCATCCCAGATTATAAAGTGCATTATTTTCTCCTGAAATTTTGCCAATTTTTTTCCTCCTAAAAATATTGAAATTACTTTCGAAATGTCTGGTTAAAAAATGATAAAGTAAAAAAATGTTATAATAATTTTGGACTTTTTTTTTTTTTATTTTTAGGGTGTAAACCAAATGATTTTCATTGGTATATTGAAATTTTCGATGATACTTATGATATATATACTCAGTAAAATTTGAGTTTGATTTGCAGCAAATGAGGCGTTTGAGAAGGTTGCAGGCGTCGGGCTTCAAGCAAATATGACATTTTACTTGATATTTGAGTATCATATGAGTGGTCCTGAAGGAGCTAATGTATTATTCTTGTGGTCAGCCATTTCAAATTTCCTGCCCATCGTTGGAGCTTTCATTTCTGATTCTTTTTTGGGTCGCTTCCGTGTCATTGCACTCGGAACAATCATCAGCCTTCTCGTAAGCCCCCCCTTTTTTTTCTTTGCGAATTTAGATCCACTTGCTAATCTCTTTTGTGTTCAACCTTTTATAATCTTAGCAATAGCAATAAATCATTTTCTTCTCACAGGGAATGACTTTGCTATGGCTAACAGCAATTCTGCCAGCTGCCAGACCCTCAACCTGCAACCCTTTTGAACAAATTTGCCCATCAGCAAAGCCAGGGCAACTAGGGTTTCTCTTTTCTGCATTTGTGCTCATGTCAATAGGAGCTGGTGGCATTAGGCCCTGCTCATTAGCCTTTGGTGCAGACCAATTTCACAATCCTGAAAATCCCAAAAATGAGAGGATATTGAATACCTTCTTCAATTGGTATTATGCTTCAGTTGGATTCTCATATATGACTGCGGTTACACTCATAGTTTACATTCAGGATAAAGCTGGTTGGGTTGTAGGTTTTGGAATTCCTGTAGGGCTCATGCTCTTTTCTACAGTAATGTACTTTGTGGGTTCTTCGCTATATATCAAACCTAAGCCAAACAAGGTCTTGTTCACTGGATTCGGTCAAGTTATTTCTGCATCCTGGAAGAACAGACACCTGGTTCTGCCACCACCGGATTCTGATATATGCTACTATCACAAAGGTTCAAAGCTTACTGCGCCAACTGCCAAACTGAGGTATAATCCACTAATGAATGCTAAGTTAGCCTGACAGTACCGTGTTGGACTCAAAACATAAATATCTAAGGTTTGAGTCCACTTAATTAACACAACCAAATGCAAGATTTATACAAAATCTACACGGCTCCCGAGTGTCAGGATTTCAAATCGTGTATGTCCATAACCATATTCTAGTATATGCTTTTTAATTAGCTTATTTGTTTATAATTGATTTGGAATCTACTCAGGTTTCTGAACAAAGCTTGCATAATCCAAAATCGAGAGAAAGATTTGGACTTAGATGGAAAGGCTATGGATCCATGGAAACTTTGCACAGTAAAACAAGTAGAAGAGCTCAAAGCAATAATAAAAGTTCTACCAATTTGGTCTAGTGGCATCATGATTGCTGTGACAATCAGCCAATACACATTTCCTTTACTACAAGCAAAAAGCATGGACAGGCACATCTTCAGTGAGAAGCTGAAAATTCCAGCAGGCTCATTCGGTGTCTTTGCAATACTCACATTAACAATATGGGTAGCATTCTACGATCGAGTTGTAGTTCCTCTACTTTCAAAGTACAGTAACAGACCAAGAGGACTCAGTTACAGGCAACGAATGGGAATTGGTCTAGCAATTTCATGTGTGGCCATGGCAGTTTCAGCTCTGGTAGAGAGGAAGAGACGAAGTGAAGCAATTAGAGAAGGATTAGCTGATAAAAATGATGGGGTAGTGTCATTAACAGCAATGTGGCTAGTGCCACAATACTGCCTCATTGGATTAGCCGAGGCTTTTAATGCAATTGGGCAAATTGAATTTTATTATTCTCAGTTTCCTAAGACTATGTCTAGTATTGGGGTGGCTCTGTTGGCTCTTGGGATGGCGGTTGGTAACTTAGTTGGGAGTTTAATAGTGACAATTCTTAATCATGTGACCAAAAGTGGAGGAAATGTGAGTTGGGTTTCGACTAAAGTTAATAGGGGTCACTATGATTATTATTATTGGATTCTATGCATTTTGAGTGTCGTCAATTTCTTCTTCTTTTTAGCTTGTAGTTGGGCTTATGGGAGTTGTGAAGATATCAAAGTTTGGGATGAGGGAGAAGGAGAAGCCATGAAAGAGCAAGACAATGCCTGAGGCTAAGGAAGCTCCCTCCGTGTAAAATTCCCCAAGGGTTTGGTTTTTATGTTTTTTTCACAAATGAGAGACAAGAGCAATTTTATTAAAATTGTGTTGTATCTTTTATAATCTTTTCTCTTCATATATGATAATCAACGGTTAAAATAAATTTATTTATAAATTTTTATTTAATCATTTTTAAAAAAAAAACTCAAAATCAAATTCTAAGTCTTATTTTAGAGGTA
>SKCR01054168.1:0-36555 GCA_019454045.1 Zanthoxylum bungeanum | reverse complement strand
TAAAAGTAGATATTGATAATTTATTTATTATTATTATTATTATTTTTTTTAAAAAAGCTTGCGCTTAAATAAGCTGCCCATGTATCATCTTGGGGCATAAAAGAATCAAAGCTCACGTAGTTCTGTTATATTTTATTTTCAATAATTTACCCCATTAATATTTAATTCATCGTCATTCGGGGAAGGCGGTCCGATTCCTGAGCCTTCGGTTCCAATTATATCTGTGTTATCACACAAATCTTCAAAAGTATCCTGCTGATTTTCTTGTTCACGACGTTCCGTCCTACACCAATTCTCAAGACATGTTTGAGCTTCTAACGTCTCCGATTTCAATATTGATCTTTTTTTATCAAGAATATTGTCGCTCATACTAAATGTATGCTCTACAGATACAGTTGAAATCAATGTCGTTAATACATCCATTGTAATCACGATTAGGACTGGAAACAATCCTTGATGTTCTTGCCACTAATCAAGGATAAGAAATTGCTCACCTACAAAAGCACTTTGGGGAAACTCAAAATTTATCGTTAGATATATATGCATTAATTTATGAATTAGTAGTTGTGGTATTGATAGACTTTGATTTTTTAATTCACTACATTAACCAACTTTTACCATCAGAAATCTTATTATATTGTTTAGTTGGTGCATTCATGGATTATGTAGTATCAACTATTTGAATATTATATCTACTAACATAATCGTTGTATAAATTAAGTAAAATTCTCATAACACTATCAATAATTGAACAAACAATCACAGTTCTTTCACCTAATAAAACATAATATTTTACAAAATATTTTCCAAATCTTCTCTCTTAAACCTTAGATCCAAAATAAAAGCAACAAGATAAAGTAATAATATGTCTCTATAATAATTAAGTCATTTTGTCCTCATTGATGCAACATATTTTTTAATTATATTTGAATTATCGTCAAAAATATTGTTAGGATCATCAAATTTATTGTTAGGATCATCAAAATATTATTAGGATCATCAATAATATCATCAAATTCGTTGTTATTATTAGGTTCGGCTAATACCCCAACAATGTCAAGACTTGTAAGGAAAAAAAATTTGAAGTTGGACAATAAACACCACTTAAAATATTTATAGCATCATTAAAAACTTTTAAAATCTCTAATTTTTTTGAACAAACTTCCTAATGACTGAGATCTAAAACTATATCATATTGATAGTGAGCAACAAATGAACAATAAATCTTTATATTCAAAACTTTCATTTAGTAAAGCATAAAAAAATTCCAACGAGTTGGAACATCACGACCGAAATTAAAAGCTAAATGTTCCATGATAATAAATTTAGTAAGATTATATTTCCATTGAGATTCATTATATTTAAATAATTTAGTATAAGAAGAAGAAGAACCTGGACTGGAAGCAGAAAACCTTGTTATTTGTGTTTGTGTTATATCAATCCCAAACTCACTTTATGAGTACTTCTCATATGACCCGTCATAGTTCCATACCCATTGGTGTGTTTGTAAATTTTTCCACAATAATTGCAGACATCATTATTCGCACTTGTGACATCATTCACAACCAGAGTGAAATATTTTGCCAATATTTCAGAACCTTGATTTCTCAGTTGAATACGTGAAGTCATTTCGCAGGTGGTATGTTGAGTGGTATCCTCATCCTCATGAATGTTAGTGTTGTGTGATGTGCTTGCCATTATAATGAAGAGATTGAGATAATAAGAGAATAAACTGATTGAATATATGATATTTGAGAAATCGAGAGAGTGAGAAGAGAATAAATGATTTTGTGGTGTTGGAAAATGAGTTAAAGGGTTATTTTAATGTTTTTTGATTTTTTATGATACCTAAAATGCCCCAGAAAATATAGTTGTTGGGAGGGATAAATTAGACATTTTAAACTTTTATTATTATTAAAAAAAATTATTATCGTTACAGTAAACGGTTGAACCGTAATGGCTAATGGTTTCAAAACGTAACGGTTATGGTTTGAACCGGAACCGTAATTGTTACGGTCGAACCGGTCCATCCGTCACCGCCCAAACCGACGGTTGGAAATTACCTCAACCTTAATCGAACCGGACTCGACCGATCTGGTTACGGTTCGTAGTTCGGTTGCATAATCAACGGTTCGGTTTATGGTTGGTCAACGATTATGTTACAGTTTCGAATCGCAATCGTGTGTATGTCTAGTTTCATCAATCGGGGGCGTGCGTGTGGGCACGATCACACGTGCATGAGATAACATTGCATGGGGAACACGTGAGATGCGTGCTGTCATTTGTCGACTTTCCAAAATTTGAACAATTTCAAAGAGATCAAAAGGATCTGTAGTCAATTTTAGGGCATTGATCATGTTGGTGAAAGGGAGATGATATGGTCCTAGCCTATCATTTTTTTTTTTTTTGCCTTTTTACTACAATCAGGAAAGTAGAAACAATTTCAATTGTCTATCCTTCCGTCCTGTGACTTAACTGTCACCCTCCTCGGATGGACAATATCGATTGAATAATCGAACCAAATCAATTCGAATCTTTCAAAATTTTGAATTGATCTTAACCAAATAACGATAGAAAACCAGTATGGTTCAGTTTTTGTTTTTGTTAATTTTTTTTTTTTTTTTAGGTTTTGATTTATTTGAGGGTTATTATCTTTTTATAATAAATGAGTATATTAAGTATTTGGTATAATATTTTACTACCATATCTTTACAAAAATTTTATTTTACTATAAAATTTTATATTTTACTTGAAGAAGTATTGAAAGATAACAAATAACTAGGTATAATAAGTATTATGATGTAATATTTTAATACGGTAGTAAAATATAACTGTTTTTATAAAGATATAATAATAATTTTTTTTTTAATAAAAATATAATAATAAAATATTATACTCCAATACATTTGATACCCATTTATTATTTCTCAATTAAACATAAGCATTAATATTTACATGTTATCATTTAATTTGATAAGAATATGATGTTACTTTGCTTGGGCAAAATTGTTGATGATGATTTCCGAACTGAAGCAAAAAGAAAGGTATAGAAGAGATTTTCACCTCCTGAACAAATGGCCCAGGTCCAAGAGGTATAAGCATCCAGACCGACAAGAAGATTAGACTCAGTTTGCACTTGATGACCAACCCGAGGTGAAAAAATGTTCATGGAATATGAGAGGAGTACCGGTCTGAGCATCGACCCGACCTTATGAGACATGTCGATCATTGCAATCGATCATCTAAACTTACTGGCCCGAGGATGTAGGTCGGGGTAATGACATTATGTTCAAGTTTGGATTAGGGGTGGCAAAATGAATCAACGAATCAAATTTGTATCAAATCCTAAACGAATCGAATCAAAATGTGATGGATTCGTATTCGATTCGTTTATTAAACGAATCCTAATATCAGGATTCGTATTCGATTTGTTTATTAAACGAATCGAATACGAATATTCGTTTATTCGTTTAGCCAATGCTATTATTTAATAAAATTATTTACCACACTTGATTTATATTAATTCTTCATAAATATATACATATTCATATGTAATTAATATATTTACTAAAAATACCTCACCAGATATCGAAAATATTACTTTTTCTATGATAATTAGCTATAATTTCTCGAATCTTAATTGAAAATTAACAAGAACTAGTAAATAAAAATAATAAAACGAATCATAAACGAATCAATGAGCTTAAATTCGTATTCAATTAGTTTAATAAACGAATCGAATCGAATTGACCCATTTATTAAACTAATCCATTTTTTCAAACCCGTATTCGTTTTAAAGCGAATCGAATCGAACGAATAAACGAATCCTGACCCAAATTGCTACCCCTAGTTTGGATGGCGTAAGCCTTACATGAGAACTTGTATCTTCCAAAAGGTCAGATGCGACAGAGTAGGGCTGTAAGCTTATTGACTGACACACGTTATCGCATGGGAGTGGTTAGAATACAGGCTGGTACTGTGGTATAGCGTGTAACAATTGCTAAAAGTAGCATGATTTAATGAGATTTGAGTGGTAAAGAGTAGTAGTGTCAGGTGGGAGGACGTAGAGGTCTCAGGCGGATGGGCTATAATCCGTGGGGTAATTGGGGAAGAGAGCCTAAACAATAATGGCTTGGCAACATGGGCGACGAAATTAGCGTGACAGTGTAATTTGACTTAGTATATAAAAGGATTAAGAGTTCATTGTAGAAGGTTGTTCACTTTTGATTCACAAGCACTTATAACTTGTAATAGAGAGAAGAATCCCGAGCTAAAGAAAGAAAAGATGCCGGTCAGATCTGAGCCAATAATAAAAGCTTCATTTTCCCTTGTGCCCGTGAACGTAGGTTAGATCCATTCCGCCGAACCGCGTTAAATCATTGGTTTATTTGTGTGCTTTCTTTTTGATTGTTAAGTTTGCATTTGGTTCCTAACAAACCAAACAAATTCACTACTTGGGGGAAGTTTATTCGAGGAGTGATTTTTCCCGAATTACCCATTGAATGAAAAACAACCGTAAACAAAAATTATCCGAATTTTACCTAAGTATGCCAGATACCAAAACAATTTTGCCGTTAGGCTTGCTCAGACAAAATTTTAACCATTTGACACGAGCAGACCAGCATTTTGGTTTTGAAAATAACACATTGTTTTGTACTAATAATGTTAGGTCATGAGCAATATATTATCCTATTTGGTAGTTAAAAAATTAACAACCTAGTATCTTTACCCCTCAAGGTTTTTTTTTGGACATGGTGGCCCAAGCCCACCCAATATACGTCTTATTAATTATGTATGATTATTCTTTATGAGGATATTAAACATTTATCCCAAGTAATATGAGATATTATAATATACCTTTTAAGCTCAAAGTTCTCATTAACTCATTTCTAGTTGAAGAAACTATCTTAATTTCCGGTTGAGAGCCGACTTTGATACCATATATATGGTCCGACTCAATTAACAAAATATTATCATTTTTAGCGACCCAATGATTGATCCAGTAACATAGCCTCTTAGTATCTCAAGGTTTTGTTCTTGATACGTCTTACTAATTAAACATGATTATTCTTTATAATGACAGTACCAACATCCTTCTCAAATAAAGTGGGATACTACAAAATTGAATCAATATATTTGGGTGATCAATTGGATAAACTTTTAATTGAACAAAAGATCTTCATCAGTATATGATAAGATTAAGATGCACTACTTTTTCATGAGGTCTTCTAAACCAGATAATGTTACACACTAATACGGGCCAGGCTCATTTCAAACCACAAATTACAAATTTGCAGAGTAGAAAAAGAGGGGAGCAATCTGATCAAATCAAGGAATCAAGTGCCTGAAATCTGAGGTCCATGAAGGACCTACGATAAAGAAAAGTGGGCACATGTATAACAAGAGTTAGGCCCGTTAGCCAATGTCTTCATCCCCTCTAGCCAATTTCAATGTGATATTGGATTGATACATGCTTCATGTTTTGTTCTTTTCTTTCATTATCCACCATGTGTTCTAAAAGTTTTTACTTTCAATTTGCATGGCCATGGTTTTTCGATGTGACCCGTCACTTTCCATGTGTGTACAAGGGATCTTGTACCTTTCCAATAACATTATGCCATATAATTTATAGAAAGCTCGTATTTTTTGAACACGCCACGCACTAAAATTATTAGTGTAACTACTTAAAATCGATCCATCCGTTACACAAAATTGAATAGAATCTGAGAATTGAATCATCGAGTTTTAGTTTCGATATATCTTGTTGAACTTTTATATATAGGCTTAAGTTTTTAGATCCAACAAATTCTTTAATACTATGTTCATTATAGATTCAGGCTAAATTGCCATTAAGTATAGACTCGGCCACTGTTTTGATTCGGAATCGAAACCAAACCGGAGGAAATCAGACGATTTCTATTCCTGCAATCAGAATCGGATGGTTCCGACGGTTCCAATCAAAATTGTTGGAACTTTCTGATTCTAAGGAACCGGACCAAAAATCTTATGGTTCAAGGGAACCTTAAGGTTCCACGGTTCCAACCGGAACCGTAATGGTTCTAGTTGGAACCGTTTGCCAATGGCTACTAGCTGTTCGGCTTGCAAACGACTAGTAGCCATTGGTTTTTGGCAGGGAGTCGTTTGGCTCCCTGCTAAATATATATTTTTAAAATGACTAAATTACCCTCAATAATAGTAATAAAATGAATACTTTTAGGGATAATTTAGGCATCACAAAGTTAACCAGATAATCTATAAATAGAAATCATAATTCATTTGTCTACACACCAACAATTCTCTCATTCTCAATTTTCTTAATTCTCTCATTCCAATTCTCTCATATTTTCAATTATATAATTGATTTAATTTTGTAAGTCTTCAATATTAATAAAAAAATATCAAGTTCATCTGAGAACACCATGTCCAATGTCACAACTCAAGAGAGCGGCCAAACTGTCGGTACATGAAGAAAAAAAGTTATGTCTCGATTTTCTGATTTTTTTTTAAAATTTATTTTCATTTAGTCGAGACTGAAAATTAAGGTCCAATAGTAATATGCAACTATTGTGATATATCTTACAAATTTACTGGCGGTTATGGCAATATGAACAAGCAATTGGATAGATATCACGCAACTGAAATCAGACTTGATACAACACAAACTCAAATGGACAGGTACGCTTCCTCTACTAGAGGTACAAGTTCTTTATATTTGTTTAAATACTCTGATGCTAAAAATAGAGAAGAATTTGCTAAATTTATTTTCATGACATATTTTTTTTTTAAGTTTTGGTGAAAATTTACTTTTATTAATTACTATCGAAATGCTTTAAATCTCGTTGCCTGTAAAATGCCTAGAAATACAATAAAATGACAAAATTTTAAATTACACAAAAATGGTAAAATTATTTTAAATACATTATTTAAAGATATTAAAGATCGTCTTTCTATTTCTTCCAATATTTTGAAGTGATCATTGACAAAACACACTCATACATGGGTGTGACTTATCTTTGGATTGATGCATCATGGAACATGTAAAAATGACTTATTGCATTTAAAGTTGTTGATGAGCAACATACTGCCCATAAAATTTATAGAGTGATTAGAGTAATTTTTTATGAATATGATTTTTTAGGTAAAATTTAACAATTAATTTTGATAATGTATTTGAAAATACTGTATCAATTAGAAAAATAAAAGAAATATTCCAACCAAATTTGAGCGGGGTATTTTTTTCATGTTCGTTACACATGTCATGTCCTTAATTTATGTGTTCAAGATGATTTGACTATATTAGAAATTTACATTAATCCTATTAAGATTGCACTTAATTGTAATTGGTCATATTCTATTGTTAAAAGAAAATGAACCAAGTTTTGTAAATTAAATGGAGTTAAACCAATAAAATTTCCACGAGATATTTCAATTCGTTGGAATTCAACTTATTTCATTTTAACCCAAATTTTTACTTATAAAGATGTATTATGTAGTTTTTCCCAACATGGTCAATGTAAATTTTTCCTAGTTAATGGGGTGTATGTGAAAGAATTTTAGATATTTTAAAATTTTTTAACGATCTAATAAATTTTTTTAGTGGTGTTTATTATCCAACAATAAATTTATTTCTTATTGAATGTTTCAATATTGTTGGTACTCTACATGTGCATGCTGAAAGTTCAAATGTTAATGATATAATTTTATTTGAAAGCTATTATTGTAATGAAGAGAAAATGATTTACTTATTTTAAAAACATTCCATTATTTTATCTTATTATTATAATTTTTTATCTGAAATTTAAAATAGAAGGTTTGAATAGTTGCTTATAAACTTACTATGAATTTTTAATTAATGTTAGAAAAATAATAGATCAAGTAAAAGTTGATTTAATAGAATTATTTAATGATTATGTCATTAAATATAACTTGCAATCAGTAATTCAATCTAGTAGGCAACTCGTACCGGATTCAAGACTTAGCATAAGTGATCGTTGGTTACTACAACGAAATATAAAGCAGAAGAAAACCACGACTAATAACCCGAAATTAGATAATTATTTATCAATAAGTTTCGAGTTTCCTATTGAAAGTGTTGTAAGTGAAAATTTTCCAGTGTTTGACGGGTGGAACAAATATCAAAATATCTATCATATTTGATTAATTATTGCTAAAAAGGTGTTGCCAGCACTTATTTCCACTGTTGTAGTTGAATAAGCATTCAGCTATGAGATAATATTTTGGAAGCGAGACAGTCTTCATTACATCCAAGCATCTTAAAAGTAACTGCATATGTTGATGATTGGACCAGAGCTGATTAAGACAACAAGAAGATATCTTTGATGATTTTCAAGACTTGTTCGATAATGCTGTAAGCGAAATGGGAGCTGAAGGATCAATAGCATGAACATATAATGATGACGAGTAAATAATTATAATTAGATTAACTATCTAAAAAATATAATGGAATTACTTAAGTTTTGTTTCCTCTCACCGCAAGATGATACATAGGCAACTTAAGTTTTTATAAATTTAAGTTCAAACTCTTTTATTTTAAATTTACGTTTTTAATATAATATAATAATTTGTTTCATTATTTGTATTTGATAATATTAATAATATCTCATTTCTATTTTTTAAAATGATTTTTTTTTTAATTTTTTAAATTAATTTAAAAAAACTGGAACTGAACCAGAATCGTCTAATCCGGTTCCGATTCCTAGTTCCACAAGTGTGGGACCGGAAACCATTCCGTTCGGTTCCAGTTGGGAACCGAACCAAACCGAATCGGTGGTCGAGTCTAGTTAAGTACTAATTTAGATTTTCACCAGATTTGTTGAAAATTATTAGTAAAGAAAAGTAGACAATAAATATTTACTCACTTGATCAAGACACTCGTATTCCATAAAGTATGTTTTGGATTCGAAATAATATGAGTGAAAAAAAATTCATGTAATTATTAATATTTGGGCTTGATTTTATTAACCTTGATATTTTGTTCTCAAATCCTTCATATATGATTCTATTAGTCTTTGAGTTTTATTCTAATTCTTTTAGAACATAATTAATAGTGATCCGTCAAGTGAAATGTAATTTATATATAAACGATAGGGATATCCAGATTTTTGTTTATTTATTTATAATAATATGATAATAAAAAAGAGATTTAAACCTTCCTTATACTAAAAAAATAAAATAAACAACTTCAAATAACATGAACCTTAGTTCCGATATATCTTGTTTAACTATTATCAATCAGCTTAAACTTTTAGAAGGGGCAAATTCTTTAATTAATACAATGCTCAGAAGAGATTTGGATAGATTTTTTTTTAAAATATTAATAAAGAAGCAGCTTCTCCAGGATTTCATAGGTTTTAATAAAGAAATCGACCCAAAATTGCTAATGGGAGACCGACCTAACCTGGTGTGATTTCAGCCCATGAATTGAGGGAGCAAATGCCTAAAATCTAACCCCACAAGAACTGAATCTTGTGTCTGATGCCTACAACAGTAGGGGACACAACTCTAGACTGTCCCCTTATCTCACCAATTTAGTGGCTTGCTTAAAGCTATAACTCTGCTGGCATGCAATATCCAAATGGGATGCCTTCAACTTTGGTTTACAGCTTCTCTTTAGGAAGAATAATAAGATGAGATAAGATATGAAAAGAGACTTTTGGATATGTGGGTACATGAGGATGAGCTTAAAATGCAACACAAATCTTTGAAACATCATGGAAATTACCAATTATCTTTACTATAATCTAAACCAACGTGGCCTGCACAAGTTTTGCTCTATTACCAATTATCTTGAAAGGTCGCTTCCAATGCATAAAACTCCTTCTATAAATAAAGTTTGAGGAAAAATTGTTTTATAGTATTCCAATTATCTAGAAATTAATGTAAATATTATGGCTTTCAATTCCAAATTTTTATGCTATGATATTGTAAAGCATGTGGTATTTTTCACTGATAAGTTGTTTCCAATATTTCCAATTATCTTGAAATTAATGTAAATATAATATGGCTTTCAATTCCATAGTTTTTATGCTATGATATTGTAAAGCATTTGGTAAACAACTTGGCATCTCTGTCAAGGCCGTATTTGAGGGGTAGGGCAGTGGCTTAGGGCACTAACTTATTGGTAAAATTTCAGGACCCCCAACCCAAACCTCATAACCACTCTAATATGCACTCTTAAGTACCCTATATAAGGGTACCGAATCAATTTGAGTTATGTTGTTTACTGGGAAAGAGTCCTTAAATTGGATATCTAATCTAATCCATCACTCCTCCTTTTGTAAAATCTGATTTTGATCAGTGTTGTGTTTTGTTTCCTTGCTGATCTAACTCGGCTGAATTGTTTCCTTGCTGATCTAACTCGGCTGAAAAAGCTCACTTGCACAGATATTAGAAATCTTGATATCCATAGTTCTCTATTTTTCCATTTTCCACACCTTAAAAGAATCAAACCCACATGTCAACCAAGCCTAGCCATTGGGTTAGCCCAACTGAGTTCCCGTACTAGTTCGGCCTGGACACGGAGTTTAGGCCCTTATTCCACAATTTTCTTTTAAAATACTTTTTAAATTGCATCATAAAATATAAGACATTGCTAACTAATTTTTGACATTTTACTCTCTCAAGTGAATAAGAGAATAAAGAAATTAAAATTGAGAGATGAAGAAGGTGTAGAAAATTTGGTGACAATTTTTCTTCTTTTTAGTTTATCGTAATCTAAATCAATAGAATATAGTATAGCACGGAGTTCATCGAACATTGCTAACACACAGGCGAAACCTACCCCACGTTGAAAAATCAATATTTGTATTGACGGATAATTTTCGTTCGATAAAATAATAGGGTCTTTTTTGGATAATCCGTTGTCAACATCCACGGAGAGAAATTTCCACTAACTCAAAAGAATTACAATGAATGCTCTTTTGTGTAATGAGAGCATAGCAATCAATGAGAAGAAGATCGACAAGAGATGGATATCTGAATTATGGTCTTATGCTACCCTTCTATAGATGTAGGTTTAGGGATGGCAAAAATCCCTGTAGGAATGGGGGTTAGTGGGGGCCTGATACGTTAGAAGAAGGTAAATGAATGATTTTTTTTATATTCGTTGGTTGGACAAGTCAGATACGGATATTCACATCCTCATTCAAATAGAGGTAAAATTCTCGTGTAAATAGGGACCCGTAAGGGAGCCCGAGGGGGGCTCAGTATATTAAAAGTGGGTAAAAAAATAATTTTTGTAGCCATTATCGAACGGGACGAATACGAATATTGATATTCTCGTATCATACCTGACCCGTTGCAATCCTAATATATAGGTTTCACTTTGTATTCCATCACTTAAATGGCCTAATCTTCATTCTTTGTAGGTTTGTAAACATACTTCCTGTATATTGATCACATAACAGACCAAATCTATTTCTAAACATACTTCCTTATCTCTCTCTCTCTTTATATATATATATATATATATTTCTTTAGTATCAATAAAAAATCTATCACAACCTCATGCATATATATATATATATTGAATTTTATTATTTTGAATAAAAAATCAGTATTAATGAAAAAATCAGAGAGTACAATTCGCATGCTGTTTTTACAATATTGATAAGCATGATTTTGAACAAACTAAACAAACAAACCAAGGTACAGTTTCCTAAAAAAAATGGAAGCTAGTGAATAATGTTTAGTAGTAATTTCTTGTATAGATAACATGTTACCATCAATGAAATAAATATATAATATATAACAATTAATGATAAATAAAATTATAATTTATTTAATTATTTTTACTATTTAATATACATAATAAATTATTATATGGGTGAGCAGATAAATTTTTACATGTTTCGATGGCCCACGGGCTTCACTCCCTCCTATGGACCTGGTTTGACTATGCCTTTATTTGGCCCTCGGTTAATTAACTAGAGGAGAAAATATTTGGAGTTGAGACTTGTAGCGAATCACAAGTCGAAACGTATCGAAGGTCCGTACGCTCAACTGCCATTGATATTGATGGCATTTGCTCATGCGCAGTATACATTTTCTTTTGTGGCTCAGATTTTGCATTGACAGTGACAGGTTATGTGGAAAGAATTCTACATATGAAATAAATTATTATTTATTTAATTAATTATTTAATGGCACAGTTGCATGGTATCTTTTTTTCTTAAAAGTGAGAGCCATCAGCAAAATTTTTTTGGACTCAAAATTTATCCCTAGGATCTATATGTTATTTGATCACTTAAGAAAATTTATTAAGAAAAATCGAATTTTATTATTAAAAGAACAGATATTTGAAACTTTACAAAAAAAGCCCAATCTCTACATTCTCTAAGCTTCTTTTACCTTGAAACTTAATATTTTGGGAAGTTTAAAATTCACAAATAAGCTCTATATTTACAGCAAAATTTAGGCTCACAATTTCAACAATGAATAGTGGCCATCGACAGTAATTGTGTAAGTTTGCACCATTTTCAAACTCTACCTAAAGTATCTTGGAGGCTTGCAATGGTGGTTGACAATGCATGCTACCATATAGCTAGATCATTCAATTCTCCCCCTCCAGCTGCATCGAAACGATTGTCATTTGACAGCTATCCAAACTATGTCTCTACACAACTCTAGCTTGTCATGAGTAACCACATTTGTTAATATGTCGGCTGAATTCTCATATGTATGGATCTTCAGTAGTCTTAGCAATTGTTGATCTATCACCTCACGTATCCAATGATAGTGAATATCGATGTGCTTCATCCGGGAATGATACATTGAGTTTTTGCTCAAGTCCATAGCACTCTGACTATCACAATGTATCTTGTATTATGTCTGCTTGATCCATAATTTTTGGAGAAAACGCTTTAATCATAACATTTCCTTTCCTGCTTCCGCTGCTGCAATATACTCAGCTTCTGTTGTGGATAATGCAATACACATCTGCAATCTTGACCGCCATGACACATCTCTCATAGTAGAAGTGTAGAGAAAACTGTTAGAGTTGGTGCTTGAAGTGTCAATCTAAGTAATGTATTGTACACTATATTTTATTATTTATTAATAAAATAACTATATTTTCATTTTAACCATATTAATGGTAATTTATGTCATAATGCATTTAAGATTGAGATATAAATATACCGAGAATGACATTGATTTTGTGTGTGATCCTCCACACTTTGATGTCATATATGTCAGAGACCTTTCATGGTCTGACCGCTAGATGTTCGTTGGGTGTGGACCGATGCACTCATTAATCAAGTGTGTATCAAGATAGGATCCGTCGGCCCGTATGTGTACCATAAGGATTTTAGGTATCCATGCGAGTAAGTCACGATTCTTAAGACTTTGGCCAAAGTCGATCACCTATGGTGGATCACATACATCAGAAATGCTGTTCTGATTAGTTGTAAAGAATCGTGGACATGTCGACTGTAGACGCCGGTTTTCGCCCGAGGTCCACAATCGAGAATTTGTAGTTGGGGGCGCTAACGATCCTGTAAAGCAAAGGTAGAATGAGCGGGAGTTCTGCCCACCGGTGTGGTGGGTGCCGGGGGCACTCCGACGCTCAAGTCAGTGATGGAGACGAGCTGAAAGTAATGGAAAAACAAGGCTAGAGATTACCTTGATACTCGTGATTTATCGTGGTGGCGGTTGATGTGAGATGCTGAGAGCTATGGAGAGAATATGATTGAGCTATCCCCTATCTCCCTTCTCGTAGACTTTCTTATCTTATATACACACTCAGGAAACGTGTGTATTTATCACATTTAATTACTTGTCCATTGGATGTTGGAAACTGTCGAGTTATACGAGATATTCATGAGTCTGGACGTTTCAGATTGAGGTAACTGATCAGTCAAAGGTTCGTTGGGTATGGCTCTCTTTGTACGTGGGCCCGAGGATGTAGTCGGGTCTTTGGCCCAAATTTATTCTGGGTACTATCTGGAGGGATGGGGCTGCCACTGGTGTAGGGCCTGAAGCGAAAAGTCAATTTTACCCTTGGGCCCAAATTTGGCACGTACAGTTTGTCCCCTACTCTCTAAGTCAAGAGTCTTTGACTTGGAGAGTACTTGACGCATGTGTCGCCTGGGACGAGGCCATATTATGTAGGTGTACTCGAGCGTTGATGCTGCCTATTGATTGGACCAAACGAATGTCAAGTTATGAGCTTGACTTTACAAGTGTTTTTGGGGAAGTACCCAGTCATCCGAGCCAGATGATGGTCGGGATAATGAACTCGACTCTGCTAGATCCATTGGGGAAGTACCCAATCAATTGGACCAGACGAAGGTCAGATTATAAGTCACACGACATGTGTGCTCCATATCTACGACTTGACTCGACACGAGTCCATGAGGGATGTCCCCGGTCGACTAGACTTGATGAGACCAGGAAATTATTAGTTATGTGACATGTGTAATCCATGTCTACAACTTGACTCGACATGAGTCCGTGGGGGATGTCCCCGGTCGACTGGATTTGATGAGACCAGGAAATTATTAGTTATGTGACATGTGTAGTCCATGTCTACAACTTGACTCGACATGAGTTCGTGGGGGATGTCCCCGATCGACTGGATTTGATGAGACCAGGACAATCTCCATACTACTGGTCAATGACCAGATGAGTCTTCAAAATTTTTCTAGACCGGATGAAGGTTATATGCTGACTCTACACGAGCCATGGGGGATGTCCCCGATCGACTGAACCGGATGAAGGTTCAGGATAGTCTTTACTTTACTAGACCAGATGAAGGTCTATGAGAATCTTTACTCTATATAGACCTGATAAATGTCCAAGAGCTTTTCTTTCTCATACTACTAGAGTTGAAAAAGGTCCATGAGAGCACGGTGGAATGTACTTGATGAATATCTATGAGAATCTTCATACTACAAGACCTAATGAAGGGCATAAGTCTACTGTCGAATGGGCATGTCGTGTGGACTTGATGAATGTCTATCAAGGTTATCACTCTACACTCTACTAGGACCGGCGAATGTACTGGAGATTCTTTTCTCTACTGGAAAAAGTGTTTCTAGACATGATGAAGTTATATGTGGGTCTTTCCTTCTTATTCTACAAGATCATATATGTAGTGTGAATGAGACATAGGTCAATGAGGGTCTTTATTCCCCATTCTACAAGGACCATATGTAGTATGAATGAGATATTGGTCAATGGGGGTCTTTATTCCACATTCTACAAGGACCATATGTAGTATGAATGAGATATTGGTCAATGGGGGTCTTTACTCTACTAGACTCGAAGAAGGTCCACATGAGTCTTTCCTTCTCATACTACTAGTTCTGATGAAGGTCAATGATGCTACGGTCGAATGAAACTGATGAAGGTTCATGTGGATTTTCATTCTACCTAACCATAAGATTATTGTCGAATGGACTTAATGTATGACTAAGAGAGTCGCCACTCTACTATACTTGGTATAAAGAATTTTCACATTACCTAATTTGATAAAGGTTGGTTGATTGAACTTGATGTAGGTTCTAATGATCTTTCATTCTAGGTATGAAAAAAGATTCCTTTTGTAGTCTATAGTTGGTAATATTAAATCAATGTAGCATGAAAATGATGACTAACCTTTCATGTCGTCTGAGGAAGAGATGGTAATTTATCCATGCGTCGTGGGTCGATAGCCATTTACCTTGTTATATGGGGATTGTACAAGGTGTTTCGTCATCCCACATACATCGAGTGGAACAATTGATCAATGAGAAACCTTTATGTGTGCTGTGTTTTATGGCACAACTCCTACGCCCTGTCGAATGAGAACTCTAACAAATTATATGTATGTATATGCGTAGTGTCGAGTGGTGTCTCAGCCAAATAATCTTTACACAAAGTCGAATGGGATATTCAACACATATGTTCTTGTAGTGTCCAATGAAGCATCTGTCTATGCCAAACATTCTGAGGTCCATATCGAATACGTAAGAGATATTTCAATGTCTTTCTAAATTTAAGCTTGATGTAAGACTTTCTAAACATTCACCATTCACTCGCCCTTCCATTTGTTTTGTTGGATTGATTTTTGATGGGCCTCAGCTTTGTGAGGCTTGAGCTTCCTTATTGTGGGTCGGCGTCTCGGTGCATGGGCTATTTTGTTTTGAGGCTTAAATGTGCTTTGGGTTGTGAAATGGTTGGACTGGGCTTTGAGTGGGCTGGGTGCTTCGGCGTGATTGTTTGAATCAAGCATGCGTGGGCTGACATGTTTGGCGTGAACAGGCCATGAAGCATGAAGAGTAATGTAGCATGTAGCAGCTACCACAAGCTTGTTGTCCATATGTTCATCCGATGATAAATTTTTCATTTAAAAAGTCTTTATTCGACAGAGAATTCTGAATCAAGGGAGCTATAGCACTACCCAATGTATCTGCCAGGTCTCCAAGAACCCCGACTGATGTCTTCGACACCACATCATCCATTTCTTTCTCCATGTGCGAACCATCTAGGAACTGAACAATATAAGGTTCGTTGGGCATCAACTAGTGATTTTCAGAGAGCCTTTAAAACCTTGAAAGTTTCCAGAGTATCTCTAATATTCTATTTCCCAACGAATTGGTCGTGTCATCAACAGCACCAGATATGTCGACTGATAGCTCTGCTGCATTTTCAAGCATGGGCACAAAATACATCAAATACTTCTCTAAGTACTCCCCAATTGCCAGAACAATATCGTCGAAGCAAGAAAATATAGGAGGCTTCACAGATCTATGCAATTAATTGCTGGACAAATCCTTGAGAATGTTGAGTCAATATCCTATCACACTACAACTACATCTTATCCTCCTTAGCCCTGCATGTATCCTCTAGGAAGAGATTTGTCTACTCTTCAAAGAGATTTGTCATGTTCATACTGCCGGTCCTTTCAATTCATCGGCGGTTCGTTCAATCAAAGTTGAAATCAATGGCGGCGCCAATGAGGAAGTTCAACGGAGCGTACGACAACGTGGAGACGCCGCCTCTGTAGAATTTGTGGGTTGGAAACTTACCGCCCGACGCGAGCGACATGGGTCTGATGGATCTCTTTGTAAAATTCGGCGACTTAGATAAAGGGTCGATGCATTCATCGAGGACCTTCACGTTCGTGTTCTTCAAGCGCCTGGAGGATGCCACAACCTCCAAAGCCGCGCTCCAGGGAACCACATTCTTTGGGAATCCAATCAAAGAGCGAGTTTGCTCGACCGGCCAAACCTTCTAAGTATCTATGGGAGGGTGGATGGAAGTGCCGACGCTGGTAAGGTATAATTTCATTCTCCCAGCTGCTCACGCGACAATATGAGTTTTGTGTCTCAGCCCACAAATGATACGACAAAATGGATTTCTCCTCAAGTACATGTTCCAGTTTGCAGGCTCAATTGCGAACCTCATTGATGTGGGACTCTCGCTCTAATTTGGTGTTTTTGTTTCAATTGTTGTAAGTCTTGGAATGTGGTTTAGGATCTGTCGAAACAGATGGTCGTGGGGGCTGCACGCCCAATAGGTAAAGTGTCGTGTCCCTTGGTAGGGCTGTTTTGACAGCTTCTATTGCCCATAGCAGTTGCTGTGTCGTCCAGG
Source organism: Zanthoxylum bungeanum (assembly GCA_019454045.1). Lineage (NCBI taxonomy): Eukaryota > Viridiplantae > Streptophyta > Magnoliopsida > Sapindales > Rutaceae > Zanthoxylum > Zanthoxylum bungeanum. Next base: position 18,960 of record SKCR01054168.1, on the reverse strand, counting down.
ATAATTACTAGTGATGCTTTTTAAGTGTGTTGATGAAATGTTTAGACCAATAACTGTGATATTGCGGCCATTGAAGTTGTAGTGATACTGGTAGCAACGTTGTTTCTTGTAGTAGCAGCAATATTGGTAGTATCAACATGGGTACCCATCTCTTATTGTGCAAAGAAACCAGTGGCTGGAGCTAGAAGAACTGTCAACAAGGGAAACCTAATAGACTCAAGTGACATGTTTGGGCAGAATGATGAATTGAGAATACGAGGATTAGCGCAACTAAGGGCAACCTTACGTCCTTACGTAGTGTTTCATCACTCACACAAGAACAATTTGACATATCTAAAGCTTCTAATGAAGTTGCAGCTAATCGAATTGCTGCATATGACAGTTTGTGGCAAAATGCAATATTAAGGAGATACAAAATAGGACAGTTGAGCACCACATGTGATCATACCCATATCATGGGTCGAAAGGCCAAGGGTGTCATACACGACGTATGAGGATTATCTACAAATTGTATCATGGGTTTGTAATATAAGTGCCTCTTAAAAGTGCTTAGAGTAAATGGAAGGATCCTATTTCAATAATAATTGTACATGTAGTGTCAAATGGAATCTTCGTTAGTGCCTAGCCTCATACGTGTCATGCAAAGTAAGACATTCGCCACGTGCTAAGTCTTCTTCGGTCTCAAGTTGAATGAAATCTAGGACCGGTGTCAAGACTCATACGTAAAGCGTCGAGTGGCATCACCGCTCAATATTAAACCATTATATATGCAGTGTCCATTGTGATCTTTAACCAGTGACGTTACAATGTCAATTGGGACACCTACTATAGGTCTTGAATTACACACTAATGTCGAATGAGACATCCTGAAAAAGTCCCACGCCTTACTTTTGTCGACTGAAACCTTTTTTTTTTTTTTAAAAAGAATGTGCATGACATACCTGGTAAGGTTGATTGGGAAGTTGAGATGATTTACTCCAGTTGCTTCCAGGGAGTTATATCGGAGCCTCTCATGCCTTCTTGGGTGCGTAATCATTCTTGGTGTATGGCAAGCTGTGTGGTCACAAGATTTGCGTTTGCCTACTGCTAGAAGCCATGAGTGAATGTTCGTCTGCGAATTGTAGAATGAGAGATATTCGCCTGCTATGAACCGCTAAGCCCCACGGTGGGCGCCAAATTGTAGATGCCGGTTTTCGCCCGAGGTCCACAATCGAGAATTTGTAGTTGGGGGCGCTAGCGATCCTGTAAAGCAAAGGTAGAATGAGCGGGAGTTCTGCCCACCGGTGTGGTGGGTGCCGGGGGCACTCCGACGCTCAAGTCAGTGATGGAGACGAGCTGAAAGTAATGGAAAAACAAGGCTAGAGATTACCTTGATACTCGTGATTTATCGTGGTGGCGGTTGATGTGAGATGCTGAGAGCTATGGAGAGAATATGATTGAGCTATCCCCTCTCTCCCTTCTCGTAGACTTTCTTATCTTATATACACACTCAGGAAACGTGTGTATTTATCACATTTAATTACTCGTCCATTGGATGTTGGAAACTGTCGAGTTATGCGAGATATTCATGAGTCTGGACGTTTCGGATTGAGGTAACTGATCAGTCAAAGGTTCGTTGGGTATAGCTCTCTTTGTACGTGGGCCCGAGGATGTAGTCGGGTCTTTGGCCCAAATTTATTCTGGGTACTATCTGGAGGGATGGGGCTGCCACTGGTGTAGGGCCTGAAGCGAAAAGTCAATTTTACCCTTGGGCCCAAATTTGGCCCGTACATCGACATGAGATGTGCACCTCGGAAACTTGACGATATAATATATGTTTCCTAAGAATAACTCGGATAGCATACAACAGAGAGATTGTTAAACATATGTGATGACCTCGACTTGTATTATTCACAAAGGTCGTTCGTGTTCTTCACGAATTTAGAGGTGGCCGAATTACGTACATATAAGCTAGGCTCATATGATGAACATGTCTGGACTTAGAGAGTCTCACAATATGAAGTGTACTCGTTGAGCACTTGAGTAGCCGATAATTTTTGATAATAGATAATATTTGATATTATAATTATCAACTAAAATAATTAAGTGTTATTAGATAACATTAATTATTTACTTTGACCCAATTGGATTAGTTGGATTAATCCAAAATCTGTTGGATAATTATGACCCATATCATCACTATTTGTAAAAGACATTGTGGTTTTTGTACAAATTAACTATGTGACAAAGGAAATTGCTATTTTATCATTTTGTAATTAGATTACTTGAATATAAATAAATGATAAAAGTCCTTATGATTAGTTCCAGATTAATAAGATATGAGACACTATCAATCCACGAACGATTTAATCATTAAATAGCCATACGTAGTATTATCGAGACTAGACATCGATAATGCGGAATAGACTAGTATTGCACTTGTGCGCGTTATGGAAGCTTAACGACATAGTTCTCATATATTTAAGTATTAGATACTTATGCAAGTGCGATAGGAGGTTCTGTTTACCGATGGTACGGAAACAGCTTCGCTCTGGATAGACCCCTCGGAGTCCCATTGGTAGTATGACTATGTGTCTATGGGAATCCGAATTAGGGTAGGTGTATTTGGTCTTAACCTGAGACTTGCATCGCTAATACTTGCGACAATCAGTACGCTTTGGTTTTGGTCGTCCGGGGCTTTAACAGGTTCTGTGTACGCCTCTTCTAGGTTTACTGAGAATCATAGTGTATTGGGTGTGATGTCAAGATGGAAGTATCACTTCAGTCATATGGAGATGATGATCACGCAGGGATACAGAACTGGTACTCTAATATGTTGCAGCTATCGGGATAGTATGACAAGGTCATGATTATCCGATTAAAGAGACTAGTTGCTAGTGATTCGATATATGCTTCGTACGGGACATACACAATTCCAGCCCCAGGCCTAGCATGTGACATCCGATACTGGATCGTAATGCGCAATACTTAGTATACTACGCTTGATAAAGATTATGTATTCCTTAAAAGAATATTTCTGGAGAATTGGGTAGGCACGGTGCTTTGCTAGAAGCCAACCATGTCTTGTAAATCGGTAAGAATGTGGTACTAGGTACGCACATGTTCGGATAGTCCGACGACCGGATTTACTGCCAACATATCCAGAGATCTCATGGGTTGCTTCCCAAATATTCACCGATGACATTTGACTCGAACGGAATTAATCTGTGATTAATTATGAGAGAGAGAAAATTAATCTAGGATTAATTGCGGCAAGAATTTATCTGGGATAAAATTCGGATAGAAGAGAGAGAACAATTAATTTGGAATTAATCGATTAAATAATATATTTGATATATTAATTGAAATTAGATTTCAATGCGGAATTAAAATTGGATTTTAATTCGGGCAAACGAATTAATTTAGAATTAATTCGTAAGCGACTTTAATAATAATTTTGCAAGACATAATTATTTAATTAAATTATATTTAATTATGTCGCAACGATAAATTCATTAATTCGGAATTAAACGAACCCGGGCGCGAGCGAAGTTACGTGTTGGATTGTTCGACTTAAATTCGGAATTTACAAGTGGTGGGACCCACTTGACTTACATCAACTAGTTTGACTAGTGATGGAAGTGGTTAAGATTGAGTGAAAGAATTGGATTGCTTTTTCAATACACAATCAAAATCCAACACACTTTGTTTTTTAATTATTTGGAATGACATATACCAACTTGGATTTGGTAAATGGAAATTGATTTTAGAAATCAAATACACAAAAATAAAAACACTCTCCTCTCTCCCTCCTCATTGCCGTGACTTCCTCTCCCATTCTTAGAGTTTTTGTTGCAAAAATTCAAATGAGCTAGCACTTCAAAGAGTGAATCAAGGTGATAGGGAAACCAATTCATTGAGTTTGGAACACAAAGAAAGCTTGGAGCTCTCAACATACATCAAAGTTTTTGAAATCCATCATCCAAGCCAATCAATGTAAGTTTAATTCCGCAATCTTATTTTGATAATTCACACACTAAATCTACTTAGAGATCATTGGCATGTTCTAGGAACACTAACAAAATCACATAAGGACTTTGTTGTAATTTAATAAATATCTCTACCATTGGAAGATATTTTGGTAATTACAATTATGTAATAATAGGTTTATTTGGCTTGATTTAATTGGATTAAATCAAAGTTGTAGATATACAACTAATCCATTAATTAAACTTTGTCTTGATTTAATTGGATTAAATCAAAGTGGTAGACAAATGTGATTAGCCACACCTAATTATACATATTGGAACAAATTGGATTAAGCCCACATAAAAGTTGATTAGAACTCTTATTAATAAAAAATTGCATAAGTTTTGCTATAAAATGCAAGCTTGAGCAAGTTTTTAATCAAACATGAGAAAGTTAAAACAAGTAAGAATTATAGATATTAGCTTAAGTAAAATAAGTGTTTAGAGAAGTTTTGAATGTTCTTTACAATATTTCAACAAGGAGAAGAAGATTGGATCTTGGAACCAAGCTTGCTAGCTTTGGGAATTCTCTACAACAACATGGAGAAAAAAATTGGATCTTGGAACCAAGCTTGCTAGCTTTGGAAGTTCTTTACAATATTTTAACAAGGAGAAGAAGATTGGAACTTGGAATCAAGCTTGCTAGGTAAGTTTGATCTTCTCCAAAACTATGTTTTCATTAGTGAGTTATCATCAGTAAGACATATAATGATGAATTATGTATTGGAAACATAATAACATAGCTTGATATTGACATTAGGCTAATTAATTGTGTACAGATGCTTTAGAAATATAAACACAATATGCTTGTAATTGGATCAAAATGTTCATGTTGGACAAGTAAAATAAAATTAGAGTTTTTGGAACTCTAGATGATTGCTTAGAGCTATGGCTACCATTCTAGAATCACTTGACCACATTTGAGTGACATAAAATTATTCATGAGTCACTTTATTATGAGATTCTATTTTGATTTAAGTTTTGATTCAAAGAAATGTATATATGTATTTATAATACATGTGTGTTTGTTGTATAACATGCATTGATGTTGGTTTTGATGTTAAAATTGGACTTTTAGGTGTATTGAAGTTTTTGGAGAAAATTGGAAGTGTTTAGAATTGAATAAAAGGCAAAAAATACTTTATGCCAATATTTCGCGACACTGATCTCCAACGTCGCGACACTGAGCTCTCAGAGTTTTTGGCATCGCAACACTCACCCTTGTGCATTGCCACGCTGAGCATTCATAGATTGGACGTTGCGACTCCCAAGCCTGAGCATCGGGACACGCCGACATGTACTTTCAATGAGCGTTGAAACTTTATTTTCTCAGTTCCGGAGTTTACAGACTCTGATTTGGTCCATATATTTTCCTACGGACTCGTAACTGAATATAATATTCTATAAAATAATTTAAAAATACACCTATCTCTGATATCCATGGAATAGACCCACTTCCGCTGTACGGAGCATAGATCTGACCGTAGAGGTCCCATATCCGCCCCAATAAAAACCTGATGTAGATTTTCTACCATCAAGATCTACTGCTGTATCTGAATCTGTATAACCTTCCAAGATTAGATCAGATCCCCCGTAGCATAGACATAACTTCGATGTACCCATGAGGTATATGAGAATCCATTTGATTGCCTCCCAGTGTTCTTTTCATGGGTTAGAGAGAAAACGACTCACTACACCCATTGCATGAGTAATATCTGGCATGGTACATACTACATCATACATTAGGCTTCCAACTGATGAAGGGTATGATATTGATGACATATCCTCTATCTATTTCTTGGATGAGAGACACGAACTCTTGCTCAGTTTGAAGTGGTACGCTAGCAGAATGCTAATAGGTTTGGCATTCTGTATGTCGAATCTTCTGATTACCTGTTCAATATAATTTTCATGTGAAAGCCATACCCTTTTGTTCTCTCTGTCTCGAAATATTTTCATTCCCAAAATCTGTTGAGCTGGTCCTAAGTCTTTCATGTCGAAAGACTTAGAGAGTTTCTTATTCAGCTGGCTGATCTTCGCTGCATTTTGTCCAACGATAAACGTGTCGTCTACATATAATAGAATAGCAACAAAATTTCCATATGTAAACCTTTGAATGTAAACACACTGATCTGCTGTAGTTCTCTTGTAGGCTTGACTCACCATGAACGAGTCAAACTTCTTGTACCATTGTTTTGGTGCTTGCTTGAGGCCATACAAGCTCTTCTTCAGCTTGCAAACAAGGTTATATTTTCCTGAAACCTTGAAACCTTATGGTTGCTCCATGTAGATTTCTTCATATAGATCACCATGAAGAAATGATGCCTTAATATCTATATGTTCGAGCTCTAGGTTCAAACTGGCTACCAATCATAAGATAACTCGAATTGAAGCCATTTTTATAACTGGTGAAATAATTTCATCAAAGTCGATTCCTTTTTTCCTGTAGGAGTCCTTTGACTACTAACCGGGCTTTGTGATTCACCACATTCCCACTGTCATCTTTATTCAGCTTGAACACCCATTTTTTCTTCAGTGCCTTTATGTCTTGTGGGAGCTTGACTATCTCATAAATATGATTCTTATGCGGAGATTCCATTTCATCATGCATTGCGTGCAACCATTTTCTTTGTGTTTATGAGATACAGCTTCCTTGAAACTTTCTGGCTCCCATTCGTCAGTAAGCAGAATATAGTTAGATCCTTAGTATTTGGTTGATGAAATCTGGCCTCGCTCAGATCTTCGCACTTGAGGTTCACAGGTTTCTAGAGGTCTGTCATCATCCAGATCTGCGGATGATTATATAGCCTCTGATGGAGCGGGTTGCAACTCCTCATGCTCAACACCATATTCTTTATCCTTTAGTTTTTCTTCTGATATATCATGCACCCCATCATTATCTGTGGCCACTCGTGTTGGTGTTGGGGTTGTGTCTGGATTTGAATCGGTTTTGTCGGCACTGGAATTAGAAGACATCTTGGGCTTTTCAATGTCTTCTATTGTGTGGTCTTCAAGAAACACTACATTCATGCTTCTAATGACATTCTTTTCCTTTGGGTCCCACAACATATATCTGAATTCCCTATCTCTATAGCCTATGAAGATGCATGAGTAGTCCTTTATCGAGCTTCTGTCTGAGATCTTTGGATACGTGTGCAAAAGCTAAACATCTGAATGTTCTAAGGAGAGAATAATATGGATTCTTACTAGACCACACTTTCTTTGGAATCTCAAAATTCAACGGTACAGATGGTGATCTATTGATAAAGTAGCTGGCGGCACGAACAACTTCTTATTGGGGTTTTATGGCGAAGTCCGGTAACGCAGCGGAAACGCGGAAAATTGAAATTTTCCGATTTCAAAATTTTTCTTGGATCAATTAAATAAAATTATTTATTTAATTACCCAATTATCAAATTCTAAAAAATTACACAAGAAATCAAATTTCTTAGTAATTACCGAATTGCCCCAATACTTTGCAAATTGATCATTTTAGTCCTAAAATTGTCAAATATAATTTTGGATGATTCTAAATCATTTCTAAAATGATTTTCACCATGTCCAACATGTCTAAATCAAATTGCAAAAAAAAAAAAACTACATTTTAGCCAAATTGTCGTGGGGTCCCCTAAGTTTGCATTTTGTTCATTTTAGTCCTCAAATTGTCAAATATAATTTTAGGTGATTCCAAATCAGTTCTAAAATGATTTCCAACATGTACAATACATAAGAATACAAATTGCAACACAAATCCCACAAAAACCAAAATTGTCGAGTAGGCCCTTAAGGTTTCCAACTTGTGCATTTTAGTCCAATCTTGTTCAAAACAAGTCAAGATGAAATCCAATCATCACCAAACTTGATATACTTCATATATACACCATTACACAACACATATATGAAAAGCCCCAAATTTGGAAAAGGTATAAACCCTAATTTTTCAAATTCATCAAATTGAACAAATTAAACCAAATTAAACAAATCCAATGTTTCAATCAAGTCTCTATCACACAAAACAAGTCTCACCACTTTGAAATAACTCTAGAACAATTCTAGGTCATCAATGAGTGGCCCAACAACTCTAGAATGTCAACTAGATCATCAAATGACCAAAAGAATGCTTAATAACAACTTATAAGCTTTCTTTAACTATCATACATGAAAACACCCATGTTCAAAACTTCAAACACTCAAAAACATAAACAAGAAAGAGTAGAAAAATTTAAGAACAAGCTATGTTATAGCCTAGAACAAAAGGAACAAATTTCCCTCTAATAGCAAAGTGGAATACTTACTAAATCCAAGCTTTTCCTTAAATGTTCTTCAAGGTTCTTCACTTTTCTCTCTCTAACTTTTCATGTTATTTTGGAGGCTTAGAACTAGATTAAACTTATGAAAAACATAACACTTTATATATGGGAGTGTGTTGGCCGAATTTATCAAGAAATAAAGGAAAAAATATATTTTCAATTTTAAACAATTTAAATAAATATCTTAGGTAGTCAAAACAATTATGACAACTTTTTCCTTTACTTTAAAGTCAACAATTTACACTTGTAATCATTTCATAAATAAATATCATCATAGATATTTCATATTTTAATTACTTTAATTATTTAACAATTAAATAATTAATTAATTAAATATAAATATATAAATATATGTATTATATTTACTTTAAATATCACAAATAAATATATTAATGATATATGTCAAATACATTTATTCGACAATTTATTAATGTGTATTTAATAATATCATATATTAAATACAAATACACATTAATTAGGAAATGACGGTTCGACCCCTATTGCATGTATTTTTCGTTTAACGTTTAAACGATTTATAAATAATCACCATTATTCATAAAAGTTGTCATAGTGCTCTACGAGTATATTTCATTAGTGAGACTCTCTAGATTCAGGTATATCCGTCACAAAATCTAATTTTGTGTCCATAATTTACCCACCCGTAAATTATAACGACCACAGATAAAATAGCTGAATCATACAGGTCGAGGTCACTGCATACGTATAATCCCTCCGTCACAGGTATCCGGATAATCCCAGAGATATTGATGTAAACGTCAAATCTCTATAGGTATTATCCCGTCGACGATTCTATTAGCAATCTATAAATAACATTCGGAACTCACTTCCGAAGTATACTATGGCCATAGATTTAACTTATTGCTAATCACATATGGACTACCTATGCTCTGTACACAGAACTGACGGATCCTATCTTAACACACAGAGGATACCCTGAGGATCGGTCCACACCCAACGAACATGCGGAGCTCTGATCTAAATAGATCGGTGATGTGACTGCCACCTAAGTGTGGAGGATGTCTCATACATCCACAGTGGTGTCTCAAGTCGATAGACCACTATGCTACTCAACCCGAGAAGATTCTTATTGACGTTGGTGTACCATCTATTAAGAATCTTCGGTGAGTCATTCAATGTTTATCCACTATAAATACCTACACGTCTATACGAGTCTCCCCAGACTCATGGTTCATTGGGATAAACCATCGGACTAAGTCTCGATATACGACATGTACTGGTCTTAACAGATTTGACTAACCGACCCGTGTTAGTAAATCTTGACCAGGAACAATATTTGATAATATACATTTAGCAGTGACACTTCCCAATGTCAATTACAAACTACCTTTGTAACTGTGTACTGCAATATATATTATCGGGCCTATTTCTAATATATACATATCATTAAACCACATTTAGTTTCAATCTAATCGTAATCAAATCGAATACGTATATAAAAATAAGAGGTGCAACCATAAATAAGTAATATTATGGAAAAAAAGAATTGATCGTATTCATGAATCAGACATAAATACGATGCGGATTGGCGCTCTGAGCACCAACCCCAACACTTCTCCATAGAATGGCTTTGGCAGCTTAACATGCTGATCATGCTTATGACTTTCTTCATAATGGGGAGGTTCATTCTTTCAGCAACACCATTATGCTGTGGGGTGCGTGGAACAATTATTTCATGTCGAATGTCGTATCTTCCGCAGTAGTCATCGAAATCTGTGGAAGTGTACTCACCTCCATTATTCGTGCGGAGGCACTTCAGTTTCTTCCATGTTTCACGCTTTACCATGACATGAAACAGTTTGGAATAATCCAGAACCTGATCCTTTGTTTTCAGAAAATACACCCACACTTTCTGAGAAGCATTATTAATGAAAGTCAGAAAGTATTTGTTACCGCCTAGTGAATTAACCTACAAGGGACCACAAACATTAGAGTGCACCGGACTGAGCAACTCTGATCTTCTTGTAGATGAGAAATTAAAGGAGACTTTATGTTGCTTACCAAATAGACAGTGATTGCAAGGATCTAGAACAACATTCTTAGAGATAGTGATTAGATCATTCTTTGTCAAGGTAGATAACACTTTTTCACTCATGTGATCGAGTCTCTGGTGCCACAGATTTTGAGAAGCCTCATTTTCAACTACATTGAGGCTCTCTGCACATATCTTCACATGATTCTTGTATAAAGTGCCACAAATATGTCATCGGGTGACAAACATGACACATTTTATCATTTTCCATGTGTCATTGCTAAAATGGTTAGCATATCCTGTTTGTCAAGAGCTACCCCCGAGAGTAGATTGAGCCGAAGTTCTAGAACATGTCTCACCCCCTTCTGGGTTATTGTATACCATATATTTGTCCGTATCTGAATATTATCAATTCTCACTATCGGAGAGGAACTAATATTTCCCATCTTCACTGCTCCAGCATGTTTTGAAGAAATCCATGTGATGGGTGACGTGGTAGGATGCTACAGTAGCTACCACCCACTCAACATCTTGAGTTGCGGTGTGAAGACGTGTCTCTTCCTATGGAGACAGCTACATCTCCTGAGGTAACTATTAGTGTCTCCACATTGTTGTTCTTCGGCTAGGAATCGCTATGATCCTGCTCTCGTTGCAGCTTTCGGTAATTCTTATTTAAGTGGCCTTCTATGCCACAATAGTAGCAATTGTAAGTAGGATTTCTTCCGTCTGTGGATTTGCCTATACTTTTGCTTCTACCTAGATTTTTATCTCGTTGTCTTTTTCGATTCTCCGTGACAAGGGCTTATGTTTGATATGTGCCCACATCTTTTCTTTTGGCCTCTTCATTTGACATGACATCTTTTACCATAGACATGATAAGTTTGCCTTATCGAGCCGAATTGCTGAGAGTAACCACCAATGTCTCCCAACTATCAGGAAGAGAACTGAGTAGTAGGAGAGCTTGACTTCATCTCTTAGTTGCATGTCTACTGTAGATAACTGGTTCACCAAGCTTTGGAACTCATTGGTGCGTTTTGAAATGAAAGTTCCACTCCGTAGCTTCAAGTTCACCAAAAGCCTCATTATTAAGGCTTTATTCTGAGCTGTCTTGGCTTGATATATATCTTCCAGCTTTATCCATATTTTGTAAGCGTATGTATCAATGTCTATGTGGTGGAAGACACTATGGCCGATCCACTGTCTAATCTGACCCAGAGTTCCATAATTCAGTTTATTCCAGTCACACTATTTGGCAGAATCTAGTCTCACTCCCTTCACCTCGATTATATCAAACAAATCTTTGTAGTGTAAATAATCTATCATTTGAGGCCTCCAGATGGAGTAATTGGTTACAATCAGCTTGATCATTGTATCAGAAGAGGAATCTTCCATTTTCATTTAAGTTTAAAGTTTAAAATGAAAATAAGACAAAATCGAGGTTGATTTTTAAAAATCAGAGGTCACTGTTATGTCTGGAACGGTAAAAAATGGTGGATTTATCTATTCGTTGGTCCAAATTCGACTCAGGGGCCAATTTATAAATTTTAATTTTTCTGGGGTTAAAATATAAATTTCAAAGACTTCAGGAGGCTCAATGAAATTTACCAGGAATGCTGATGTGGCTGACATGTGGCTACTGATGCGGTAAAGTGGGACTGTGAAGTTGATGTGGCAGATGACATGGCTGACACGTGGTTATTGACGTGGCTGCTGACTAGACTAGAATGCTGACGTGACAAATGACGTGGTGACACATGACGCTGACGTGGCTGATGACTCGACACTGGTATGATTACTGACTCATTGCTGACATGGTGATGATGTGTGCTAATATGGCATTGACGTGGCTGCTGACATGGTCATCTTCAACCTTCGGTTGGCGGGTGTGGCGCGTGATGCATGTGGGAGCGCGTGGATTGGCAAGTGTCTGGTACGTACGGTGCGTGAGGGCTGTTCCGATCTCTGATTGATCGATGAAAAATACCATCGTACTCGTCTCGACGTGAAAAAGCTGGTGGTATGCTCAAAATTGATTTTTGAAAGATTTTCCGAAACTCGAATTTTCCGAACCGAGTATCGTTCTTCGATTTTACGACTCCAAAATATAACCAAAGCTACCGATACCACTTGTTGTGATTCTCTGATCACTGAATAGTGTTTATAAGGAAAAACCAAATTTTATTACTACAATAACATAATTTACAAGTGTTTGAAACTTTACAAAAAACCTCATTCTCTACACTCTCTAAGCTTTCTTGCATTGAAGCTTAATATTTTGGGATGCCTAATGCTCACAAATGAGCTATGAATTTATAGAAAAACTTAGGCTCACAATTTCAACAAATGAATAATGCCCAGTGAATATAATTTTGTAAGCTTGCACCATTTTCAAACTCCACCTAAAGTATATTGGAGGCTTGCAATGGTGGTTGGAAATGCTTGCCATCATGCAACTAGATCATTCACTATATTTTAACAACTCAATGCTTTTGCACTATGTGTTCTTGTTTTCTACTAATTTGTTGGGTGACATATTGCAATGAGACCCCTCATCGCATTTGTGAACTAGATATACATCCTAACCTAAAGTGAGAAGAACCAATATGGTGTACTGTAATAAATATATAGCAGCAGAACCCAGCTTCTTGCCCTAAAATACATGACAAGAGTTACATAAACAAATTCTATTCATTATATTTATATTTTTAATTAAAAAAAGCATCATCTAACTAACACGTATTCGTATTGATGGGAAGGGGAAGATCAGAGCTGATGAAGAGGATATAGAACAAAATAAATGACATGTGGCATTTACATAGAGAAGAAATGGATTGTTAAAGAAATTTTATGAGCTCTCTTAGTTTTGTGTGATGCTGAGGTTGTTCTTGTCATCTTCTCTAGCCATAGGAAGCTATCTGAGTACCTGCAGCAGTACTAGCCACTTTCTCTTTCAATTTAATTTTTATATTTGAATATGTAGTTTTGCAAATATTTTGTGTGGGTTTGTGTGTTTCTATTTGATTTAGTTGGTGGACTAAAAATAAATGTGTGATCTTTAAATGAAATTTGCTTCATTTCATTGTCTGGTCTCTTAGACGGTGTTGAGGGTGATTTTTCACCCGAGAAGGTTCGAAAATCGACGAATGATAGAATGAGGTTTGTATTTGGCCAAAAGATGATAAAGATCCAAAGGCTTAGAGAGGCTGAAGTCAGGCAAAGAGACCAGTCACCATAGATCGGTGCAGTGGCAGGGAAGCGACAAAGAAGAGCTGCCAGAGGTTGCCAAAGGCTGGTGCAGTGCCAGGGAAATAACGGAGCAGAGCCGTCACAGGCCGCTAGAGGCTACCATAGGCTGGTACAATGACAGTGAAATAGACTATTCTGATTGTGTATTTAAGGGTAGCTGAGTAGAGTTGCGATAACAATGATGACAATGTGACATGGACTGACATCCTAGGCAGTGGAATAGTGAATTTGGAAACCTATATAAATGGGTTGAAGGTTCAGATTCAAGATTTAGCAATTTTCGCATCTCACCATTTGTAAAAGAGCTGAAAGCTTAAAAATCAGTGATAAAGAGAGAAAGCTGGTCGGTTACCTGACCAAGTGAGTGAATTGTAACGGGCTAGTGTAAAACCCAAGATGTTGTAAACTCATTATAAGCCCATTACCCCGCTTGTAGTTTGGGTCAGTCTTGACCCCGAGCAGTAATAAAATACCCCAATTTTCTCCCATGGACGTACGTTGGAGCCATTTTCCGCTGAACCATGTAAATCCTTATCCCTGTGATTTATCTGTCTTCTTGTTGAGTTTGCTTTGGTTCCCTACTAATCGAATAAATTTACTGCTGAAGGAGGTTTGTTCGAGGGGCTAATTTTCTATATTCCCTTGGAATGAAAAATAATTGTATATAGTTGACGTCGTCTGTGGGGTTCAGTACAAAAAGCAACCAACATAATAAGCCGATGGAAAAAGACGGGAATCATGGAGCTTTGGAGACTTCAACGGCAGAGTGGATGGAAAAGATGGAGGAGAGCTTGCGGTTAGAAATGAAGGCAAATCAAACCTTCATGAAAGTTATGATGGAAAGGATTGAGAAGCTGGAGAAGAAATTAGGAAAACATGCATATTTTAGGCCTAGTCGGAAGGAAGATATTGCCAGCGGAAAGAGAGCGGTTGATGTGGAATGGGAGAGAAAGGCTAGGAGGAGAAAGCCTCGTAGAGTAAGGGTAGTGGTTGTGGCCAGTGCTGCACCTATTGAGTTATGGCCCCATATCTGGGTTTGGGAGATTCAGGATTACCCAACAGCTCTGAAACATGAAATGAGGTTTGTGTAGGTGGAGAAGGAGAAGACAGCCCGATGAAGTACATCTCATGGGAATAAAGAGTTGAGGTGAGAGAACTGTCATGAGGGTGGAGATGGATGGAGAGGGCCATGACCGAGCCGACATGAGTTTAAGCCTACAATCCCAAGAAAACCGGGGCTGAATGAGAGTTTGGAAGCTCAAAAACTAAAGAAAATAAATTTCAACGCGCAAGTGGGCAGTGCACACGCGCACTGTCCACGCGTGGACAATGCACTTTTTTTTTGTTTACAAAAGCAATTGCTTTTAAGCATCAGCTCTATGGAAAGCTAGAGAGATTATGCAATTTGGATATTTTACCCATTTTGCTTCTAATCTTCCCTAAACACTTTTAAACACTCAAAATATAATTTTTAACATCAAAACCAATATCAACACAAGTTAAAGAATAAAATCAATTTTTTTTCAAAATATCAGATATTTTTACAAAAAACATAAATTTATTCAAAATACGCACATGCGTAAATTTTGAATCTAAAATACAAATCAAACAAGAATCCCACAATGAAGTGATTCATGAACAATTCTATGTCACCCAAAGGTGTTTAAGTGATTCTAGAATGGTTGTCATAGCTCCAAGCTATCATCTAGAGTTCCAAACTCTAATTTTCTGTTCCATGTCCAACATGAACATTTTGACCCAATCACAAGCATACTGTGTTTATGCTTCCAAAATATCCGTACATAATTCATTAGCCTAATTTCAAATTCAAGCTATATTATTATGTATCAAATACAAAAAATTAGCTTGTTAGAGAATATCAAACTTACCTAGTAAACTTGAACCAAATATCTAATCTTCTCATCCTTATTGAAAAATGTAGAGAACTTCCAAAGTTAATCTAAACACTTATTTAGGCTAATTTCTCTTATATTTTACCTTAACGCTTGCTTACTTTAGCTTTCTCAAGCTTAATTAAAAAATTGCTCAAGCTTGCCTTTTATAGTGAAGCTTATGCAATTTTTAATTAATAAAAATTTTAATCAACTTTTAAGTGGGCTTAATCCAATTTGTCCAAATATGCATAATTAGGTGTGACTAATCACCTTTGTCTACCACTTTGATTTATTCCAATTAAATTTAGACAAAGTTAAACCAATTGATTAGTTCATTATCTACCATTTTGATTTAATCTAATTAAATCTAGACAAAGTTTCACCAATTGATTAGTTCATTGTCTGCCACTTTGATTTGATTCAATTAAATCTAGATAAAGTTTAACCAATTTGATTAGTTTATTGTCTACCACTTTGATTTAATCCAATTAAATCAAGCCAAATACACATATTATTATATATTTTATAATTACCAAAATATCCTCAAATGGTAGAGATATTTATGAAATTATAACAAAGCCCTTGTGTGATTTTGGATTAATCCAATTAATCCAGTTGGGTCAAAGTAAATAATTAATGTTATCCAATAACATTTAATTATTTTAATTGATAATTATAATATCAAATATTATTTATTATCAAACATTATCGGCTGCCCAAGTACTCAATGAGTACACTTCATCTTGTGTGACTCTCTAAGTCTAGACACGTTCGTCATATAAGCCTAGCTTATATGTCCGCAATTCAGACACCTCCGAATTCACGAAGAACACGAACGACCTTTCCGAACTATACATGTCGAGGTCATGACATATGTTTAACAATTTCTCCGTCGTAGGCTATTCAAGTTAGTATAGGAAACATAAATTACACCGTCAAGTTTCCAAGACGCACATTTCATATTATCAATATGTTCATGATTCCTTACAATTAATCAGAACACCATTTTCCTATATATGCGATACACCCTAGGTGATCGACTTTGACCAAAGTCTTAAGAATCATGAGCGACCTTTCTGAACTATACAAGTCAAGGTCATCACATATGTTTAACAATTTCTCCGTCGTAGGCTATTCAAGTTATGCTTAGGAAACATAGATTACACCGTCAAGTTTCCGAGACACACATTTCATATTATCGATATGCTCACAATTCATTACAACTAATCAGAACACCATTTCTGATATTTACGATCCACCCTAGGTGATTGGCTTTGACCAAAGTCTTAAGAATCGTGAGTGATCATCTTGATACCTTAACCTCTTATGTTACACATACGGGCCGACAGATCATATCTTGATACACACTTGATTAACGAATACATCGGTCCATACCCAACGAACATCTAGCAGTTAGACCATGAAAGATCTCTGACATATATGACATCAAACTATGATGATCACATATTTAATCATTGTTATCATATAGTCAAATGATCACATATGTTACTACACTCGATGAGATTCCTATTGACGGTGGTGTGTATATCCAACTATTAGGAATCACATGTGAGTCATTCAGTATTCGCTCCAACGAATACCCAAATGTCTACAAGAGCTTCCTTTGCTCAGGATACATTGGGTCAAACCATTGGAGCTCCAATTTCAATATACGACATGTGCTAGTCTTCTAGGTTATAGGAATTCGACCATATTCCAAAACCAATAACTATGAATTTTTACTTTAAGAATAATTTATAATAGTAATACTATCTCAGTGTCGGACCTCCCGAAGTCCAGTATTACTACATGATTATTCTAAGGTCGATGTCATTTTCAGTATATTTATATATCAATCTAATATGTATTATGACATAAATTACCGTTAACAGGGTTGAAATGAAAATCTAGTTATTTTATTAATAAATAATAAAATATAATGTACAATATATTATTCGGATAGACGCTTCAAGCACCAACTCCAACAGCATTAGCCCGAGGTGGCATGGAAGAAGCTTCTTCAAGCTGAAAAGCCAGTGGATGGACTGACCAGAGTTAGCTCGGGTCAACCTCTTCATTTAGATAAGGCCTAGTGGAAGAGATGATTAAGTTATGAATCAGAAGTAGAGGTGCTAGATCAGGGTTATGAATTCGATGCGAAATTTCACAGGAAGAAGCATTGAAGCTTGCAGTCGTGGTACCCATTCTGAGGTGGTGTATACTTGAGATTCTGGACTTAACTAAGATTAAGCATCAGCATGAGAGGGAACCACCGTATTTTATAAAGTTTCCAGCATTAACTCACAAACTAGTTGATACCGAGAACTATGAGACAAATATTGATTGTGGTTTTTCACCCTGAGGAGTATAGCTGTAAGAGCATTTACAAGAAGCCACAATCCAAGGACATTGGGTCGGTATGTACCACTATATTTTATAAATTTCTCGGCATCAACTCACCAACTCGTTGATACTGATAACCAGAGGATAAATGTTGATGGTGGTTTTTCATCCTGATAAGGTTCAAATATTGAGGAAGGGTAGAATGAGGTTTGTACTTGGCCAAAAGAGGATGATAAAGGTCCAAGGGCTTAGAGAGCTTGAATTCAGACCGAGGGACCCGACCCTATTATTCGAAGGAGCTCTCCCGAGGGCAGAATGTGCTGGTGACGAAGCATTTTGGGATACTAACTCGACCTAAAGAAGTGCTAGATTTGGCAATATTTGAGTATTTTTCGAAATCGGCCTGAGGGGGTCCACGCTTAGCTACCCGACCTGGTTGAAGAAGTCAAGAGTTTTGACAAGTATCATCCACCTCGGTATGCCGACCCAATGATTGAAGATGGGATCGCAAATCAACTTGTGTTGAATTCATGTGACGTATGCTCTAGTTGAAAAGATAAGCTTCTAGAATGCTAATGATGATTATGGAAAAAATAACGGTTCTCATTGAAAGTAGCCCATGCTAGCCGTCATAGGCCGTTACAGTGGTAGGGAAGTGGCAGAGTAGAGCCGTCATAGGCCGGTACGGTGACAATGAAATAGGCTATTTTGATTGGTGCATTTAAGGGTAGTTGAGGAGAGTTGCAATAACAATGATGACAATGTGACATGGGCTGAAATCATAGGAGGCATAATAATGAATTTGGAAGTCTATATAAATGGTTGAAGGTTCAGATTCAAGGGTAAGCAATTTTCGCTTCTCACAACTTGTAAAAGAAATGAGAGCTTAAAAACCAGTGATTGAGAGAGATGGTTGGTCGGTTACCTAACCAAGTGAGTGAACTGTAATGAGCTAGTGTAAGACTCGAGGTGTTGTAAATTCCTTGTAAGCTCACTACCCCACTTGTAGCTCAGGCCGGTCTTGACCCTGAGTAGTAATAAAATATCCCTCATTTCTTCTGTGGACATAGGTTGGAGCCATTCTCTACCGAACCACGAAAATCCTTATCTTTGTGATTTGTTTGTCTTCTTGCTGAGTTTGCTTTGGT
>SKCR01054167.1:0-36680 GCA_019454045.1 Zanthoxylum bungeanum | reverse complement strand
GTAATTTTAATAGAGAATTTGAATAAAAAATAGTCATTGACCTTTAACACCCAAGTGTGTGTGAAGGTAGATTCTCTCTTTATTGTTTATTGAACCCTTATCAAGACTTATCAAAGAACTAATGATTATTTTTGACGTCTTTAAACTTCGCTAGCAAGATAACTTCAAGGTTCGACTTAATCTTGGAGAGGTTTTGTTTCCGAAAGGTCTCAAACATCAAATAATAATAAAAAATTCTTAAAATAAATTTAAGTTATTGAAAAATATATTAGTGAACTATTACTTTATTAAAAAATCAAGTATAAATATTCAAAAAATTGATATTATATATTACACATATCACAATTTATATATAAGATTGAAATTCGTAGGTTCTATCTTTTTGTTTGGTTCATAAGTTAATAAAATGATGAATCTCTCATTAAAAATTGATTATATATATATAATTTCATTTAAGCCTTTATATTATTTATAATTTATATATTTTTATAAGTATTAAGATAATTATATATATATATATATATAATTGTAAACATAATTATGAACTATTTATTAAAAAAATTAAAAATAAAAATAAAACTTAAATGAATAATGGGAAGGGATGATAGGAAAAGGCTATTCTAGAAAAATTCATAAAATTAGAGGAATTATTCCTCTTTGACGAATTTTTATTTCTCGAAGAAGTGATTCAATTGATAGGAGAACAAAGAAAAAGGTCGAGACAATAGCTCATTTATATTAAATCGAAAATGGTGGAGAAGAACAACTTAATTTGTATTGAAATAATATATAAACCGAAGCTTTTTCGAACTATATATATATATATATATATAGTTTCAATTACCTCTTCATTATCTCTTCTCCGAATAAAAAAATGGATATTAAATTTTCTCATCCCTATCTCCGAAGTTAATTTTTTTAATTTTTCATCCCCGATTAGGGGATGATCTCAAGAGTCTCCTACCTCTTCATTATCTCTTCTCCGAATAAAAAAATGGATATTAAATTTTCTCGTCCCTATCTCCGAAGTTAATTTTTTTTAATTTTTCATCCCCGATTAGGGGATGATCTCAAGAGTCTCCGTCCCATTAGAGTTTTTTGCCATCTCTACCAATAACTTTAAGGATTTTTGCTATCTCTAATTTTAATCTATTTTATTTTTTTTTTATTTTTTTGGGATTCTTCTTGGGGCGCATGTTCAGATGGGTCCCTCTCATCACCGTACCATCTGTCCTCTTTACACGTGGCCTCCGCATTCCATTCTATGTTGTTCTTTTTTTTTTTTTTTTTTGAAATCGTTGGAAATCCTACCGCCAAACCACCACTTCCGAGCTTAAGCGGAGTAGGTAAAATCTCTAGGTGTCCCAGGCTACTATAAGAAACACACTTCCTGGATTCGAATCCAGGACCTTAAGGTGAGATCCTGAACTCTACACCACCAAACCACGATCTTTGAGACTTCTCTATTGTTCTTATTCATATGATAATTATTACATTTTTTCCTCTAAAATATGTGAGGGAAATTATCATAAAAAACTTTTGCAAATAATTTTTTTAAAATACTTTGTTCTAAATTTTTATTTTTATTGATCAAATACATAATTTTTGGTATCAAAATATTTGTGTTCTCCAAGAAGCTTCTCGCTCGACCTCTTTGCCCAACAACCAAAAGTCGATCAGTTCAAGAAATACCAAATCGATCGGAACTGAATAGATCAGATTGAACCGAACCGAACTAATTTGGTTCGATTCAGTTTTAATATTTAGATTTGGTTCGAACCAAATCAAACCAATTTTTTTTTTAGAAGAATTAACTCTTAAATCGATTGGTTCGGTTCACGATATTACAAATTGATCGGTTCACTGATCCGGTTCACGAATCGAGCCGAACTGAACCAATCGGTTTAATGCAAACATAAATCGAAAAATCGAACCGAATTGATATTTTATGTTCGGTTCGGTTAATTTAACCACCCCAACATGTTGTTGTTGGGTTGGATTGGACGCAGTGTGGCTCTTCGAGTGCGCCTATTAGTAGGGTTGGTAATTTTTCATATTTAGTCTCATCCCAAAGGAATCCTATCTCATTTGAGACGGGGTTTTGATCATATTTTTATATCTTATTTTGATAATGAGATGAGACGGGATAAAAAAATGTCCCAAAATTTTAAGTGGAATGAGATAACAAACGAGATAGAAGGTGAAATAATTTTTTAATCCCAAAAAAAGATAATTGGGTGAAATTGTGACTAGTTTTTATTCTGATTATATAAACGGGAGAAAATTGAAATTGATAAATCTTGGTCCATTATCAATCCTCACTGCAACACCTTATTGCAAGCAGATGCTGCAACGCTATACAAAGGAAAAAGAAGAGAGAAAGGCAGCTTGGGAAATAAGAGTATTTTGATCTGGAAAATATAATTTTTTTTTGTTAATATGAGTAAAAGTTCTCAAGTCATTTTCTTATAATTTCCCTTCCTTCACACGGAAATCTATTTCTAAAGCCAAAAGCCTAATATACGTTTATAAACATAATTAAGTAAAGAAAAGTTTTTATATGTTGATCAAATACATGTATTGATATTTTTTTTTTTTTTTATCTAAATAGAAATAAAATCTCTCGAAGAATGAAGACCTTCAAGCGGACTTGCAAAAAAATAAATATTTCTGACCTGATTGATCAGACCAAATATTAATATTGAAATCCCCGTATCATATCATACACGTCCTTATATCAATGTAATTAAAAAAAAAAGATGAATAATTTTCTACTGTCAAAAATATATTCAATTTTATTATTATTGGGGGCATAATTTATACAATTTTCAACTTACTGGGGGCTCATTTGAATGATTTGACAGAGTGAAATTCTCACGCCTCTCGTTGGTTATGGCGTTATCATCTTCTTCAATTGCATCAGTGGTACCAAACCCTAACACTTACCCTCTTCTTCGTGTCCCCACTAAACCACTCTCAATTCAGGCCATCAGATTCTCCCGGTCCCAGATTAATCCAACGGCTCACATTCGCAACGAGCAACCGCCTATGCATTTCAAGCTCCCGCTTCAGCTGGCGGCTTCCGTCGTCCTCTGTCTCGGAATCGGAGTTCGTATTTGCTCCGCCGCCGCTCCCCCACAGCTCCCTCTCACTCCAATCGTTGCCCAACAAGACCAATTGCTTAATCAAGACGCAGAAGAAGAAAGTGATGAGAAATTGAAACAAGCGTTTGAAAATTGGAAATCTAAAACGTACGCTTTGACTGTGCCTTTGAGAGTCGTATCTCTTCAGAATTCAGTGCCTCAATCTTGGGTTAAGGATTTTATGCGAAGTCAGGGAAAGAGATTAAAGTTTCAGATGAATTTGTGTGCTAGTATTGAAGGGATCTTTGATAATCTAGCTAAGCCCTTAAACAAAGTTAAGGCTAAATCAGCAGCTTATATGGCTGCTGATTTGGTTAGTGTTGGTGATTCTTGGCTCAGTTTTGCAATTAAGAAGAGATTAATTGAGCCAATAACAGGAGCTGAAGATCAGGATTGGTTTAAATGCTTAAGTCACAAATGGAAGGTAACATAGTGTGTGTTTCGATTACATTGACAATTTCATAGTGAGTAGGTAATTTTATTCATTTTTATTTGCACTAACAAAGTCTCAGGTATATCTACGCAGGAACGATGCAGGAGAAATAGATCCTCGAGGTAAAATATGGGCGGCACCATATCGATGGGGAACCATGGTGATAGCATACAAGAAAAGTAAATTTCAAAAGCATAAATTGGCTCCAATAGAGGTAATTGTCTTTTAGGCTTAAGCTCATTTACATGTATATGAAACAAAACCAAGACTGTCGTCTTCTTCAATAGTATTGATCATAATATCTATAGAAACAGCAGACTCGCTGGTAATATACAGTGGTGCTGAAAGGGCATTTCCTTTTGTGGGTTTATGACTTTATGTTTTTTAGCGTCTTTAATAGACAAAGTGTGGATAAGATGCATCTTATGAGACCTTCTTGAGTAAACCTATTAATATTATCTTCTACAGAAGGTTCTTTAGACATCTTAGATATAGTCGATGTGCGCACCAAGGACAACAAGAAGCTATGTGACTCTAGCATGGTAATAACGACACTTAATTCGTGTCTTGCTATGATGGGAACTACTAAAATCAAATAAGTTCTTTCTAGCTATGTCATCTCGTACATTAGGATTAATATTAGAGCTTGAGATATTATAACCTGAGAAGCTATTGAGTGGAAAGTAAGATATGTTGACATGCTCTAGTCAAAGATGTTGTTAGATATGTTGACATGCTCTGGTCATACACAATATGTTCACCTAGGAATCTAGAATTAGGTAGTTCCGTAGTTATTGCACTCTGTTTTGAGAGATCTGCATTGTACACACAATAACATGATTAATAAAATGCTATTGTAGGACTGGAAAGATTTGTGGCGGCCTGAGCTTGCAGGCAGGATTTCAATGGTTAATTCTCCCAGAGAGGTTATTGGTGCAGTTTTGAAGTATATGGGAGCATCATATAATACGAATGACATCAATTTGCAAGTTGCTGGTGGGAGGATTGCTGTTCAACAGAATTTGGCATTACTGGGAAAACAGGTACTTTGATAGAGATAATATCTAGTCGTTGCATATTATTACCTAACCTGATGGCTAATTTTGTTTGTAAAAGTCAGCCTTTTCATACAAATGCACACATATACTATTGTTGTTCTCTGAAAAGGATGCAATATCAGAAACACTATTTCTCCAAAATGTAACAGAAGAAATGGCTAGGAATGAGAGATTCTGTGTTATTAAATTACCAAAACAAAAATAATTTGAAGTGGCTAAATTGATCACATTTGGTTTGTTTTCTCAATGTGAATATAAGAGCAATAGAGACTAACATTATGAAGCGACAAAAATACAAGTCACTCTACTTTTATGGATGCATTTTTAAAAGCAAATATAGGTTTGTAAGTGACCAGGTTGTCTGGCACTCCAATGTCCAAAAGTTATGTGATCATTAGTGGTAGTGAAGGTGTATAGGTGCAATCAGGTGGATACAGGAAAACTCTAAGTTCTGGTTTGACGTAGTGAAATGAGTGCAACTCGAGTCCTTGAGATGAAGCAATGACAAATTTTGGTTTATAACTGCTATAAAATCTCTTGTGCATAGTATTTTAGCTGAGTCATCTATAAATTCTAGTTGTTAAAGTTTCTCCATCGTCCAGTTCTGAGTCAAGGGTGCAAGTACTAGAAAATAGTTGTTGAAAATTGTAGTAGGGTATCCAAATATTGAGGGCTTGGAGGTGTCTAAGAACATGTGAATTCTCCCGATCCTCCCCAAAGTTTATCTCATACAATAATCTGTAGCTAGATGCTAATATGTTTGTTGTTTCCATATAATATAATAGGTTCGACTGTTTGACAGCACACACTATCTTAAAGCATTTGGAGTCGGAGATGTATGGGTGGCTGTTGGGTGGAGTGGTGATGTTATTCCTGCTGTCAAACGTATGTCTAATGTTGCAGTGGTTGTTCCCAAGTCTGGTGCTAGCTTATGGATCGATCTTTGGGTATGCCCATGCCTGCAATTCTACTTTGACTTTTACTTCGTTATCATCATCATCATGTTAGTGATCTGTGGATACAAAAATGTGAATAGTAAGTTCGTAATTCGTATTATCTTTGTAGGCAATCCCTGCTGCCTCAAGACTTGAAACAAACCAAATCGGAGGGCGAGTTAGAGGTCCATCTCCATTAATCCATCAATGGATAGAGTTCTGCTTGCAAACGGCAAGAGCACTGCCGTTCAAGCAAGAGGTTATCCCAGGCGCATCTCCATCTGCACTTGAAAGTACTCTGGTTAAAGCACCTGAAGAACTTCTGAAGGGTAAACCAAGTCTAGATACAAACTTGATTGCTGGAGTACCCCCTACTGAGATTCTTTCTAGATGCGAGTTTTTGGAGCCATTATCTGACGCTACATTATCAGAGTATGAGTGGCTGGTTGCTAATATGCAAAAACCTGCTCCAGTTTTGATCAACAGAATACAGCATTACATACAAAACTTTCTAGCAAAAGCTACAATGAAAAATTAGATGGCATTGCATGTAACTACCCAAGGATTGAGAGGTTTCAGCTACATTACCTATTCCAGTAACGCACATTGAGATGACTGAAGTTATGAGTTCTTGCTTTGAACAAAGTTGTTACCAACCTCGGCGAAGATCAAGAAGACTGAACACGATGCAAATGCCATCAATTTCTTTCATTGTAGACGCCTGACGTCAAGTTAACATCAAGTCATAATGGAACAACCGTTACCGATGTTTACATTTGCCCTTCTCAAATCTCACAATGGCGAAACTCTTCATGCACTGGAAACAGAATCAGCTTCTGATTCAGTATAGCATGGCAGATTTAACTGTTTTAACTGTAGTTTTGAACCATCTTCATGTAATCATCATACATAAATTGGAGAAATTGCTGCAGCCGGATATTTACTAAGATGGCAATATAATACATGAGAAAGAACATTACAAACTTAGCAAGAGTTCACCATGAGGATGAGGATCAATCAAACCACTTGTCTTATCAATTGCGGTAGTCGTCTATTAACTAAAATGGCAAAAGTAATACAAGAAAAAAGAGCATATACAAACTTGGCAAGAGTTCATTAAGAAGTGGCATCAGCATCAAGTTCAGGTGATGAGTTTGCTTCTGTTATCTTGCTAGCCAACGCTTTCTCCTGTCTTTCTATGTAAGCAGACGGAAACCAACCAGCATTGCCCTTGCATTCACCTTCCGACCATCCGGTAGGAGCGACCTTGAAAAGTTACAACAAGAAAGGTCAACTAAAAGGAGGTTGAACATTGAAATATTTAAGGTGAAATAATTGAAAAACACCATGCTAATTGCATTAACCATGGAAGCATAACAAGATATGAATTCACATGAAATTTTAAAATAAGAATAGCCAAATTATTATAAGATAAGAGATCCTCGCTTTGCTTTCAAGATCAGCTAGATAGGCGTGAGGTTCAACAAAACTAGGAGAATGAGTTGTAGGTGAAGGTAGTTTGTATAAGCCACATTATTTTCACAAACAGATAAAGGGGTTCGATAATCAATATTTCATTTTTCAGCAGTTCGAAAAAATATCTGGATTCATTTCTCATATACTTGTCCCAAAAAATCAATTAAATAGGAGCCAAGATAAGGTTTAGTTTTCAGAAAATAATAATCTCATCAGCAAACAGTTGCTATTTGTTAACTCATTGCTTTTTAAACAAAAATTTAAGCACAAATTGCCATGAGCTTTGAATATCGAACAGGTATAGACAACAGTTCTAAATATCACATATAAAATATTTGTTAAATAGATAAGTCAATAGCTGAGGAGAAAAATCTATATGCTGTTATTTGGACTAGTATAGAAGAAAGTACCTGGCGAACCACAACATAATCATCAATTGATAGACTTAGCTCCCCATCGGCTTGAGCATCGAATGGATGTACAACCTGCAAGAGAATGGGCTAAATAAACCTCTAGTATAAGAAAAATAACAAAAGCCGTAGCGGCAACATCTATGTTAACAACCTCAATGACGGCTAACATGGAAATACCAAAAAAGACTTCTAATTTACTAAGAAAAGAATATGCACTAGCTGTGAAAACTGATTCCAGGACTATTACCAAGAGCTATCCGAGTCACATACAAGTTATATAGGACTTAATATGGTTGATATGTTATCGAAGGCATCTCATTCTCAAATTTTGACTTCTCTCCGCAAAAACAAATAAAAAAACAAAATACATGGTAAAGGATGGACTACACCTCAAAGCCCACATCACACACGACACAACACATGCATGATTCAGATAAGAAAGCCACAGATAATGAGGGTTACAAGTGTCCCACATCATTCAAGTGATGGATTTAATACGACTGCTTATGCTCACTCAAGTTTCTCTGCCTGAAAAGATGAGCTTTCTATGCCTGATTTCTCACCAAAAGCATAGCTTTCCCTAAAGTCACATGTATACATCGTAAAAGATATATGACATATCTTAAGATTTATTTTTTGGAGGAGGTTAATATTAATAGGGGGACTAACTATGAAAGAGATCAGAAGCCTTACTTTCGCTATAAAGTAATCATCCTTCTGATTGATATGGGTTTGTAAATCGGATCCATCTGAATCAGTATTCCGATGGCCACGAGGGGCATTTACATCCATTTGCAAAGTCTCGGATCTCAAGGATGACTCTTCTGATTGCTCCTCTAGTATCATCTAATTCAAGCAGCAAGGGTTGGAAAAGAATTCAAAGTCACAATTATTCTTTTGCATAGATAGGAGAGACGAAAATGATAAAGGCAATCAGCAGTCAACATAAAGAGGATGCTCCAAGGGAGGGGTAGATGCAGACAAACGACTTAGGGTGCATAGTCACAAACCTCAGCATATAGCTTCTCTAAAATAGCAATAACGTGTCGATGATAAGTTTTCTCAGCATCTACCTGCAAAGGCCCAATGCCAGGGCAGTAACAATTAAAAACACTTTGCCAAAAGAGAAAGTCGAGAAAGAAATAGACTAGACCAGTCTCGTCAAGAAACACAATCTAAGACAATATAAACCCCCGTCATGGATGAACACTAGGAGACTTGGGCAACCATAATATCAGTCTTTACTTTCAATTTAAGAAGATATTGGAAAATTTCACTATCTTTTGCTATAATCGCAGTGGTAAGAACTGCATTTGATATTATAACATTTCAAAAAATTGTTGACTTAAATTGTACAGCATTGCTGGTAGTCTACTAATATGCAAAATTAATGAGTCCAAAATATTTTCAGTACAGACACACACAAGTATCAATTTATATACCATCGCAAAAAGTCTCTGACATGTCATCTGTTGCTGCTGTGTTTCAACTGACAACATGGCAGCAGTTGCTTCTCTGCCAAGTGCCATCACTGTAGATTTAAGCTCAGTCAATCTTGCTTCCGCATTTCGAAGCTTCATAGCACTCTCAGCTGATATATCCGATTCCCTAATCTTTGATCGTCGCCTCAATACTTCAGCTGCCTGGTGAAAATATTCAATATCAATCAAACATAATTGTCGCATCAACTTATACACGCAGATGTTATCTCAAAGCTTACCTGGGCTTCAACTTCATGCTGGAGTTTGTCATAATGGTGAGTCAGGTGCCGAGCATCTTCCAAAGGTGCTCCAGTGATTAATGCCCGTAGTGGCTTGGATACCTACATGTCCAAAAACCTGTAACATAATTGTAAAAAGAAAAAGAACAGCTGAAACCTTAATTAAAAAGATCCTTCAGTAATTCATTGATTTGGTCCTACTCATATAATGTATATAAGAATAAATTATGCGATTTTGGGTCTTACTCTTAGGATGATTGGTGTTTATGTTAGGGTTCTTCTTTCTGTATTTAAGGTTATACAAAGAAATAGACGACTTATTTAAGGTTATAGAAAGAAATAGACCAACACAAATATTCAAACTAGGACAGTAAGGCTTCCGCAATCATCCTTCACTCTCACAGATTTGATTTTTGGCTTTACACATGCATCTTTCAACAAAATGCATCAACTTAATTAAGAGAACTCAAGGCTTACAAGTCATGTAGGTCTTGACAGAGTATGTTCACCATTAGAAGCAGTATCATGGACGCCACTAGCTGTGGTTTTAATAAAACGTATACACGATTGTTACTTTTATTTACACTTTTATAACTATGTTTGCTTATAAGAAAATAAACGTTACGGAAGTATTTTTACATAAAAATCCATTTTGGAATTATTTCTATTTTTACAAGCAACATATTTTGTCAAAAGTAAACCAGTGGCGCCTGTTACAAGCTAAAATCAAATGCAAAGATACACATATGTACAAACCACATGCATATGCTTATAGCAATTTAAATTTTTCATAGGAGAAAACACTATAATCTTTTATCTCTTGCAGGATGGGTTCCTAAGGAGCTCACACTGAGATTGCTACAATATTACAACATAAACAAAACAAGGAGAGAATTTACTTGATCGCCAAGAATCCCAAGCAATGTTTCCCTCTCGTTTTCCATCAAATCGTGTGAAGTGCCAAACTGAAGAGCAGCTCTTGCAACGCAAGAATCATCACTTTGATTCTCAGCTCCATATTTGCAACAATCTTCGGCCAACTTTCTCGCTACAAATAGTTTAATATGAAATTCAATGCATAAAGCTAGTTAAGAAAAATAAACATCATTCAAATATGAATAAAAAAAAGAAAGCAAGAGTAAACAAACCTATTTCCATTTCTTTCAAGCTTAGTGCAACAAACCCTTCAAGGCCACGGACGATATTCCTCTGAAAATGCTGTGCTACATAGATGTTTTCAAATATTGTTCAAATAAATCATATAAATCATCATAATTGTTCAAAGTATTAGTCTCCTTTTGGCATTACTGGCCTGGTAAACACTTGCAACTGTGTTGGAAGTTAAGCTGATTTTACTTTTATTATTTGATAAAAAAAATTATATTATTTAAAATCAGAGATATTATCATTTTTCCCCTCGAAGATCGTCATGTATGAAATTAACCGAAAACTTTAAACAAGTACAATTTTACACTTTAAAGTTTCAGTTAGTCAGTGTACTAATTTACACATTTTAAGTTCAATTTTACATTAAAGTTTCAGTCAGCGTACTAATTTACACCTAAAAAGTTTCCGTCAGAGTAATAATTTACACACTAGTTTAGGTATATTTGCATAGAAAAGCCAATCATAGGGTGTAAATATGATAATTTCCCAAGAAAATGTATTCAAATATTATTTGAGTCGAAGACAGTACCTTAGCTGCTCTGGTGGAATTGTATAGAGTTTGAAGTTGTCGGTGACACTCAAGTTCAGCTTCGTCAACCTCAGCAGTTTCATTGCCAAGATGTAACAAATGTTTCAATACTGCCTGCAAATTCATTAAACAATTAATATCAAATTCACTAATAAAATAATTTAAATAATAATAATAAAAAAAACAGACTTGCTGCTGCTTGGCAACTTGTTCTCTGAGCTTAATTGCTTGTTTCTTGATAGCTTCCATACTCTGTTTCTTCTTCCAAAAAGCGATGGCTCAGTTCATTTATTGAAAAAAGTTTGATCGAGAGAAGTCGGCTAAAGCGAAAACTCAAAGAAAGCCACTACTTTCCTGAAAAATTAAAAAATCATAAAAATGTGTGAAAAAGAAAAAAAAAATTAAACTTATAAATGGATATGTTTAATCAATAACTTTATCTCATTTTAATTCTAAATTTAATATATATTTTTTAAATTTATTAATAATGAATCATATTACGTCATCCATATATTAAAAAGATAGTGGAAGTGTGCGGTGTGGCTGACACACAGTGACAGCTCCATGGATGTAAAACGTAAGGTCGGGTGAGGTAATAGAGAATATATTTTGGAATTTATAACAGATTCTGTTGACTTTTGCTGACCGAATATTAAGGCCAAATGGAAGAAATATTGAATCCTAACGAGAAATTTGCCGACCTCATTTCCCCTTAAATTTCGGATTAGGGAGAGATATAAATGTAATTAAAATTGAAAAAATTGAATCAATCGAAAAAATCGAGCAAAAGTAATTATTATTATTATTTTTAATTTCGAAAACAATTATTCTATTTTTTGATAAAAACCTATATGTGTTTAATTTTGGCCATTCACCATTAGCCACGTATCGCCACACATATGAATTTTACTCAACACACCTCTTTGGTGGAATTGTTACGGGCAGGCAAAGATCTAATTAAATGATGACACATGTCATGCTACTATTAAATGTATAGTACTAGTAGATGAGAGAGGTCATGATGAACTCTGAAGTCCGAAGACTTCTGGATAAACTAGAACTTGATCCCGAAATGACTACAACTTGACCCCCGAGTGATGTCACCTCAGAGTGGCGTCATTCCTTTGAGGCTATCTTACTCCGAAGTCAAGGTAATTCGAGATCAATTTAATCTGATTTAGACCTATTCCGGAGAGGATTTATCATGGAATCCATTTGAGAAATACAATCGAGGCACTCTAATCCCGACTCAGTACTCCGAAATACATGATGTCACAAATCACATCCGAGATTAGTGGACTTTAATGACAATCCACTTATCTTAACATGCCTAATAACATGTGTAATTAATGTTAGGGCAGATGTGGAACCCCTAGGGTCAGATTGGTGCCCCGCGCAGCGGAAGTGGGTCTAACCCGTGGATATCTAGCATGAGTGTATTTTAAAATATTTTTATGTAAAACTACATTCCATTTGAGTCCGTAGGAAAAAATGGGGACCCAAACGGAGTCCGGAAACTCCGGAACGGAGAAAATGATGTTTCAGTATGTATCAGTTCTGCGCGTCATGACGCGAACTTGGGCGTCGTGACTCTCCAAAGTGCGAGAGCAACACAGAGAGCTGAAAGTCTCGGCAACACTGAGAGCTTTAATCTAGAGTTCCAAACTCTAATTAATTTATTTCATGTCCAACATGAACATCTTTGACCAAATTACAAGTATATTGTATTTATACTTCCAAAGCATTCTAACACAATTCATTAGACAAATTTCAATTTTAAGCTATGTAATTATGCATCCAATACATAATTCATCACTATAAGTTTCACTAATGAAAACTCACTAATGAAAAACATAGCTTATGAAAAGATCAAATATTACCTAGTAAGCTTGATACAAAGATCCAATCTCTTTCTCATTGTTGAAACTGTTGGAGAATTTTCTAGCTTTAGCAAGCATCATTCCAAGATCCAATCTTGATTCCAATGAAAACAAGTTTCACTCCAAGATCCAATCTTGATTTCTCCTAGATGAAATGTTATAGAGATCTTCCAAAGCATCTCTAAACACTTCTTTAACTTAGGCTAATTTCTCTAAGAATTACTTGTATTTAGCTTAGCATTCTTAAGCTCATTTTACTTTGCTTAAGCTTAATTAAAACCTTCATAAAACTTAATATTTATAGCAAAACTTAGGTAATTTTTAATTAATAAAATATCAATTTTTATGTGGGATTAATCCAATTTTTCCAAATATGAATAATTAGGTGTGACTAATCACATTTGTCTACTACTTTGATTTAATCTAATTAAATCAAAACAAAGATTAGGAAATAGATTAGTTCAATATTTGCCACTTTGATTTAATCCAATTAAATCAAGCCAAAAACATCGATAATTATATACTTGCAATTACCATAATATCCTCAAATGGTTGAGATAATTATGAAATTACGACAAATCCCTTTTGTAAATATTGAATTAATCCAATTATGTTAAAGTAAATAATCAGTGTTATCCAATAACATTTGATTATCTTAGTTGATAATTATAATATCGAATATTATCTTTTATCAAAATTAATTGGCTACCAAAGTGCTCAACGAGTACATTTCATATTGAGACTCTCTAAGTTCAGACACATTCGTCATATAAGCCTAGCTAATATGTACACAATTCAGTCACCTCCGAATTCGCGAAAAACACGAACGAACTTTCTGAACTATACAAGTCGAAGTCATCACATATGTTTAACAATCCATTCGTCGTAGGCTATCCGAGTTGTGCTTAATAGAACACACCATCAAGTTTCTGAGGCGCACATCTCATGTCGACATGTCCATTATTCATTACAACTGATGTAATCCATCCTAGGTGATCGGCTTTGCCCAAAGTCTTAAGAATCGTGACTTACTCACATTGATACCTAAACCCCTTATAGTACACATATGGGCCGAAAGTGTTGGGGTTGGTGCTCAGAGCGCCAATTCCCGGTTGTATTTTTTTTGAATACTTCTGTAAAACATTATTATTATGAATAATATATGCAGTTTCTATAATATAAACTATCTTATTAAATGGTAAAGACGTAATGACCTTAGAATGATTAGTCATGGTACTGTTGCAAAAGCGTCGCAACGGACATTGAGTAGTATCATGACGTTGTCATTCTCAGACAGTTCCTGGTCAAGGTTTACACTACTTGGTCAGTATATTAAACCCGTTGAGACCGGTACATGTCGTATACTGAAATATATGATTCCAATGGTTTCTCAATGAACCATAAGTCTTGGAGACTAGTATAGACGTGTAGGTGTTTATAGAGGATAAACACTGAACGACTCACCGAAGATTCTTAATGGATGGTACACCAGCGTCAATAAGAATCTTCTCGGGTTGAGTAGCACTTGTGATTCTTAGACTTGAGATGTCATTGTGGGCACATGAGACATCTTCTACACTTAGATGGCAGTCACGTCGCCGATCTATTAAGATCAGACCTCCGCCTGTTCGTTGGGTGTAGACAGATCCTCAGGGTGTCCTATGAGTATCAAGATAGGATCCGTCAGTTCTGTGTACCAGAGCATAGGTAGTCCATATGATTAGCAATCAGATAAAACCATGGGCCCGTGGTAAAGTTTAGAAGCTAGTTCTAAACATTCTTTTAGAGATTGCTAATGGAATAGTCGAATGGATAATCCCCATAGAGATTTGATGTTTACATCTGTATCTCTGGGATTTATCTGGATACCTGTGACGGAGGAATTATACATTTGCCATGACCTCGACCTATATGGTTCAGCGAGATTAACCGTGATCGTCATAATCTACGGGTGGATAGATTATGGACACGAAATTAGATTTCGTGACGGATATACCTGAATCTAGAGAGTCTCAATAATGAAACATACTCGTAGAGCACTAGAGCAACATTAATAAATAATATTGATTATTTATAAAGTCGTTTAAAGGTTAAACGCAAAATACATGCTGAAGGGACCCGATAGTCATTTGCCTAATTATTGTGTATTTACATTTAATACTTGATTAATTTAAATACACATTAATTAATAGTCAAAATGAGTTATTTGACTTATATCCTAATTGAATATATGTTTTTTAATATTTAATGTAAATATTATACATATATTTAATATATTTGTATTTGATTAATTAATTGATTATTTAATTGTTAAATGATTAAATTAATTAAAATATAAATATCTTACATTAGCATATTTAAAGTAAATGATATTAGTTGTCTTTGTTGACTTAATTAAATATCTAATAAAGTTGTATTTAGATATTTATTCAGGTTGACTAAATAAACTTGAAATGAAAATCAAATTACATAACTTGTATTTCATTTGATGAAATTCGGCCAAGGCCTTTTGGTAACAAGTATATATTGTTTTTTCATTTCATTTACACTTAACCTAATACACTTTACTAAAAGAAACTCCATTGAAGAAACTAAAGAAAGCTTGAGAAAAGAAAGATAAATCAAACAAAGCTTGAAATTTTAGTAAGTTTCTTGAACTTGCTATTAGAATGGAAAATGTTCCTTAGGTTCTAGGCTTCAACATGTGATGTTCTTAGATTTTTTATTTCTTTATTTCTTTGTGTTTTTGTTGATGGAAGTTTTGATGGAGGTGTAAAGCATGTGTGATGAAGGAAGTGTATGACTATTGTAGTAATAAGCTTTCTTTTAAGGTTTTGGAAACCATGTTGCTAATCTAGAGTTGTTGACCCACTCTTAGATGACCTAGATTTGATCTTGAGTCGTTTCATTGTGTTGAGACTTGGATTGGATGGAAGAATGATGATTGAAATAATTGATTTAACTAATTTGGTCTAATTTGTCCAATTTGATGAAATTGAAAAATTAGGGTTCATGACCAATTCCAAATTTGGGGATTTTCATATATGTTGTGTATTTGGATGTGTATATGATGCATATAAAGTTTCATGTTGATTGGATTACATCTTGATGTGTTTTGAAGCATGAAATGATAAAGTGCACAAATGGCACCCCTAATGGAGCTCTCGGCCAAGAATAAGAAAATTGGGATTTTTGGTTGCCTTGGTGTTTTAATGTTTTGAACATGCTAAGTTCATCTTAAAAATGATTTAGAATCATTCAAAATTGATTTGATCAATTTCGGATTAAAATGGACAAAAATATCAAGTAAGGGTAATTTGGTAAATTCACTTAAATATGATTTATTGAATTTTATTTCATCATTTGATTATTGGAATATTAAATAAATATGTTTATTTAATTAATCCGAGAAAAAGTTTTGAAATCGGAAAATACGATTTTCCACCGCTTCCGCTGCGATACCGGATTCACCCCCTAAAAACCCCAACAGAAAGATCCTATCTTGATTCGCACTTAATTAACGAGTGTATTGGTCCACACCCAATGAATATCTAGAGGCCAAACTATTAAAAGTTTCTGACATACACGACATCAAAGTGTGGATGATCTCACACAAAATCAATTCTATCCTATAGTCGAAGGATCACATATGCTACTCGACTCGAAGATATTCCTATTGACGGTGATGTGCACTTCAAACTATTAGGAATCACATGTGAGTCATTCAGTATTAGGTCCAACCAATACCCACATGTCTATACGAGCTTCTAAATCTCATGGTACATCGGGTTAAACCATTGGAACTCCAATTCCAATATACGACATGTGCTAGTCTTATAGGTTATAGGAATTCAACTGTATTCCAAAATCAACGACTAGGAATATATATATACTTTAAGAATAGTTTATAATAGTAATACTTATCCCAATATCGGACCACCTAGTGTCCATTATGACTACATGACCATTTTAAGATCAATGTCATTCTTAGCATTTATACATCAATCTAATATGCATAATAACAATACCATTAATAAGGTTTGAAATGAAAATATAGTTATTTTATTAATAAATAATAAAATATAATGTACTATACATTATCCGGATTGGCGCTCCAAGCACCAACTCCAATAATTAATACCATGTTTCAGTATGTCTTGTGACAAAATATATCTCATGCAAACAAGAGTAGTTCAATAGTGAACAAGTGTCAACCAGAAGTTTAAATCTTCATATGCACCACATTATAAAAGCCAATGAGATATATGTTGGAGTTAGTGCTTGGAGGGTCAATTTGAATAATGTATTGTATATTATATTTTATTATTTATTAATAAAATAACTACATTTTCATTTCAAACCTTATTAATGATAATGTCATTATGCATATTATATTGATATATAAATATGCTAAGAATGAAATCGATCTTATAATAGTCATGTAGTAATATTAGACACCGGGTGGTCCGACATTGAGATAATATTACTATTACAAATTTTTCTTAAAGTAAATATTCATAGTCGTTGATTTTATAATACGGTCGAATTCCTATAACCTAGAAGACTAGCACATGTCGTATATTGGAATTGAAGTTAAAATGGCTTTACCCAATGTACCATGAGCAAGGGAAACTCGCATAGAAATGTGGATATTCGTTCGAGTGAATACTGAATGATTCACACGTGATTCCTAATAGTTGGAAGTACACACCACCGTCAATAGGAATCTCCTCGAGTCGAGTAGCATATGTGATCCTTTGACTATAGGATAACATTTATTTTGTGTGTAATCCTCAATACTTTGATGACATATATGTCAGAGACCTTTCATGGTCTGACCGCTAGATGTTCATTGAGTGTAGATCGATGCACTCGTTAATTAAGTGTGTATCAATTTAAGATCTGTCGGCCCGTATGTGTACCATAAGAGGTTTAGGTATCCATGTGAGTAAGTCACAATTTTTAAGATTTTGGCCAAAGTCGATCACCTATGGTGGATCGTATATATCAGAAATGATGTTCTGATTAGTTGTAAAGAATCGTGGACATGTCGACATGAGATATGTGCCTTAGAAACTTGATGATATAATCTATATTTCCTAAGCACAACTCGGATAACCTACGACGGAGGGATTATTAACATATGTGATGACCTCGAATTGTATAGTTCAGAAATATCATTCGTGTTCTTCGTGAATTCAGAGGTGGCCAAATTGTGTACACATTGTTAGTGTCCTACACATGCCCAATGTCTCTAAACAGTGTTTTGTGTGTGAATTTATCAAGATAAGTTGCGAAATATACTTACATTGATCTGTTGAAAATTGAAAACTTTCTTTGTTGGATGTAGAAGCTCCAAGCCTTTGTTGAGTTCCGAACTCTCGGGTGAGTTTCCCTTTCACATTATTTAACTCTCAAAGTGCTAGCAATGGTGAATTTTTGCAACAAAAATTCAAGAACAAGAGGGAGAAGTTCACGCCCAAATGAGGAAGAAAGAGAGAAAATGAATAGTTCACTTTCAAAAAGTGTTGACTTGGTTGGTGTGTTGTGTAATAAATCCAATTTATATTTTGCCAACCACTTCCATCACAAGTTGACAAGTGATGTGAGTTGTGGGTCCCACCCAATTAAATTCCAAATTTAAGTTGGCTTACACAACACACTTTGGACTCGATTTCGTTTAATCCGATTAAACTAATTTTCCGTCGCGACATAATTAAATCCAATTTAATTAAATAATAATGCCTAGTAAAATTATTACAAAAGTCGCTAACGAATTAATTCCAAATTAATTCGTTTGCCCAAATTAAAATCCAATTTTAATTCCGCATTGAAATCCAATTTCAATTTAATATATCCAATATATTATTTTAGCTCAAACAAATAAATTAAATAGAAAAATCCAATTCAACTATTAAATTTATTTAATCGATTAATTCCAAATTAATCGCGTTATCTCTTCTAGACGAATTAATCCCAGATTAATCTTCTCTCTCATAATTAATCCCAGATTAATTCTGTTCGAGTCAAATGTCATTGGTGAATCTTTGAGAAGCGACCCGAGAGATCCACAGATATGTTGGCAGTAAATACGGTCATCGGAATATCCGAATACGTGCGTACCATGTACCACGTTCTCACTGATTTACAAGACATGGTTGGCTTCTAGCAAAACATTGTGCCTATCCAATTTTGCAGAAATATTCAACGAGGAATATATAATCTGTATCAGGCGTAGTATACAATGTATTGCATAATACGATCCAGTATCGGATGTCACATGTTAGGCCTAGGGCTGGAATTGTGTCTTCCCCGTACGAAGCATATATCGGATCACTAGCAACTAGTCTTTGTAATCAGATAATCATGACCTAGTCATACTATCCCGATAGCTGCAACATTTAAGAGTACTAAATATGTATCCTACGTGATCATCATCTCAATATGACTGAAGTGATACTTTCATCTGACATCACACCCAATACACTACGATTCTCAGTATACCCAGAAGAGGCGTACACAGAACTTGTTAAAGCTCCGGACGACCAAAACCAAAGCATACTGATTGTCGCAAGTATTAGCGATGCAAGTCTCAGGTAGGGGTGTTCACGGGTCGGGTCGGGTGATGAGCGGAAAATATATCAATATTTACCGCCCCTTTTACTTAATATTTTGTTTAGTTTCTCGGGTTTGATGAACGTTTTGATGTGGTTTAGTTTATTTTACAGATAAAATAATATTGGGACAAAATGAAATCATTTAGGATGAAATGTGGGTCAAATAAGGGCAAAAATTGGACTTGACATATTAATTTTGGAGATTGGAAACTTGAAATGGCGTTTAACGAAGTGCAGTTTTGGAAATTCCAATTTTGCGCATCTGTCGTATTTTGGGCATGACTTTTTACTCCAATATCGGATTGAGCTGATTCAGGTTCCAGATTAAAGAAGACTCAAAGAGCTACAACTTTGAAAGACAAAATAATTTCTAATTCTGAATATTTCATGCCCAAAATTGATGAACCATCCAGAAGTGTGTCGTATGTAATTATTAAAGTCATTTTCAATCATTTTCAAAGCAAAAAATAAATTAATAAATAAATAATAAAAATGATCAAATCACCACTAAACATGATAAGCAATTAGTGGAGCAATTAATAATGGATTTGGTGGAGCAATTAGTGGAGCAATTAATAATGGATTTGGTGGATGATTTGATGGAGGCAAAATTTTGCCTATAAATACCAAGCCATTTCATTTGTAAAATTCATATTTTCTTCTAAGGGATTCCTTAAGAAGATTGTATCTTATTTGTTTATTTACAGCTTTTAGTAATTAATTTCTGCTTTCGCACTTTCTTTTCTTTACTTTTCAGTTTTTACTTTCCGCAATTTACTTTTACGCACAATACTTTTCTTTCTTTAATTTTCAGTTTTTACTTTTCAGTAATGAGGAGGTAACTCCCTTTTGCTGGGGTAAAAGGTAAAACTTTTATTACTAATAGTTAGATTAATCTCCCTTAATTATAATATATAAACTAGTTAAAACCTGACTTAACGAGGATACCGCCATATTGGTCGGTTGGTAATTATTTAAATTGGTTTTAACTTGACTAAACTGTATACCGCCTGATTGGTCGGTTGATAATTAATTATTAATTTGACTTAATCTGGATACCGCCTATATGGCTGGTTGGCAATTATCATGCAAAGTTAATATATTATATTAAGGGAGATATCTAAAATAGAAGTAATAAAAGTGGATACTTTTACCTCAGCATTTTCTTTTATTGTACTTTTACTTTATTTAATTTTCAGCAATTTACTTTTCAGCAATTTACTTTTCAGCAATTTACTTTTCAGCATTTACTTTTCAGTAATTTACTTTCAGTATTTACTTTTCAGCATTTAATTTTCAGTATTTAATTTCAGCATTTACTTTCCGTCATTTACTTTTCGGCAATTTACTTTTCAGCTTTTACTTTATGTCTTTTACTTTTCAGCATTTTTATTTTATGTCTTTTACTTTTAAGTTTTTACTAGCCCTAGTTATGTGTTAGTTATCTGGGGTTGTGATGAATTCTAATATCACCGGTTTATAAGGGGTTATTTTATGTTTGGGTAATTTAAAAGTTTACTTATTAAGTCTTAAGCTTAATGTTTCTTGTTGTCTGATCACCAATAAGATTGATGTGGTAAATCTAAAATGAACTAGACATATGGATTTTAGGTTTCAGCCTTAGACTTAATAGCCCACGATCTTCCTTGAAGATCAAGAAACATTAAGCTTAAGACTTAATAAAATGAACTAGACATAGTGATTTTAGGTTTCAGCCTTAGACTTAATAGCCCACGATCTTCCTTGAAGATAGATAACCATTTAATATATTTCCTTACAGGATAGACATATACATGTCGGGCGGGGGTAGCCATAATTGGAACTTAAACTTAATGAATCCAGATAATTTGGTTGACATAGATATATGGTTCAATTGGGTTAAACTGGGTATTTGCGTCTGACCATCGACAGAGGCTTTTGCATAATTTTGTGTTCCAGGTTAGTAAACTGATTTATTACACAAACATAAAATAATCATTTCATCTTTTAAAAGATATTAGAATGATTCACAACCCTAGATCTTTGTGTCTTTTGTTATTTTCCTTAGTATTTTCTTTAGTATTTTCTTTTGTCTTTTTATTTATTTATTTATTTTGCAAAACTACAATCAACCAAATCAATCAAGCAATCATTCTCTTCACACTCAATTAGATATTTGTAAATAAATAGATTCAATAATTAATAACAACAGTAGGAATTAAGTCCTCGTGGGATCGATATTTTTATACTACTTGAACGATACGTGCGCTTGCGTTATACGTGTGTGTTTACGCCGGTCAAGTTTTTGGCGCCGTTGCCAGGGACTTATTTTTCTTGAGTTATTAATTTTGAAGCTATCTAATTTACTTGTATCTAATTTCTTTATTTTTATATGTAATTTTTATTTCTTTCTTTTATTTCAGGTGGTTGAAAAATGGAACAATATTGGGAGATTGAAAGATTACGAGCCTTACAAGAAGATACACCCCACATCTGGGAGCAACAGTCCGATTTTCTGAGGCCTGTTGCCCAACCCAACGACTATCATTGGATGCCAGAACCAAGCAATACTACATTTGCTCAACAGAACGTAATGGGGAGATGTGACATATGTAATGGTAACCACCCGAGAGATTATTGCGAGTACAACTACAATCCAGGGTGGCAGAGCTATCAAAATCCTTCATGGTATGAAGAACCATCACATTTTCCATCTTATCCACCATCCTACAATCATCTTCATCAACAATCAGAACAAATGAATAAGATCAGATGATTGACATGCTCAAAGATGTGTTCAAGAAACGAGATGAAAAGTTGGATACAATGCTTGAAACATTTAAGAATCAACTCGAAAGTATTCAGAGTCAAACATAATTCATACAGAGAATAACAGATCGGATCAGACAATTAACAGAAAACCAAAACTTCATACCTCAAGAAGCATTTTTAGATGACACTGATGAAGCCTTCGAGTACCCAGAGATCCACAATGACACCTTAACAGAGGAGGAGGCTGAGCAGTATCAACAACCAGAGGTATCAGTTCAGGAGCCTGAACCAGCAAAGTCTCGATTTGATTTTTATTATTCTGACTCTGACGAGGATGAAGCTGATCTATTTGAATCAACTGTACCAACAACGGAGGATCAAACTTTCAATCCTCAAAATGAAGATCTTGGAGCATGCTTTTCCATG
Source organism: Zanthoxylum bungeanum (assembly GCA_019454045.1). Taxonomy (NCBI): domain Eukaryota; kingdom Viridiplantae; phylum Streptophyta; class Magnoliopsida; order Sapindales; family Rutaceae; genus Zanthoxylum; species Zanthoxylum bungeanum. Next base: position 14,132 of record SKCR01054167.1, on the reverse strand, counting down.
ATCTTTGATGAAGATCTACTTGAACCATCCATTCCAGTCGTATCAGAGGATGAAAACCTAATGTCAGAAACATCTTTACATCCTCAGGAATATACTTATGGAGCATGCATTTCACAGATGATGGATAAATAATTGAATACGGAAATTTTAAAATTCATCTGTGAAGAAAAGGTAGAGCAAGAAGCAGAGCAAATGGAGGAGCAATTCTCAGACCAAATTGAAGATCCAGTGAATTCAGGAGAAACATCACTGTATCGGGGAGTACAATTCAAAGAAATCACCCAGAAGCTTGACAGAATGGAACTTCCATTCCAAGTCAAGCACCATGCGAGACCTCCTGATTTTATTTCTTTCTTTGCAGGACCCACTGGAGCAACAAGGAGCAAAAAGGTGGCACAAGCACTGAATGAGACAAAACTTTTTTTGCCCCTTTACCATTGGAAGAGATCCTTCAAAAGCAACGCTCACGGGATTGTCTTTAATAGGACGTCCAAAACGACGCTGAAACCTCTTTAACAGATGAATTTCAGTCACGTCTGGCTGAAGACGAAAAATTTAGCGCTAGCAGGGAGGCAACCCATGCAATTTGTTGTAATTTTTGTTTTCATATTTTGTGTATACATGTTGTGGAGTTTTTAATTTTGTGTGTTATTTTTGTAGGGAAAAGCACAAACGGAGCATTTTTAGAACAGAAGGAATGGTGTTTGGCAATCAGAAAAAAGAGAGCTAATTCATTTGTGATGGATGAGTAAAAAAATTAATTCTTGAGAAACATCCTAATGAATTTATACTAAGCGAGTGGCGTATTGCGTACACAATTCTGTTGCCTAAATTATTGCTTTGTTTTTCTTTTCTGTTGTAATTATCTTTATTTTCGTAGATAGGATCCAGACTTTTTGACCTTTCATGATTTCTTTTGTTGTTTAGCAAACAAACGTCCTCTGGAAGATACTAGTGCTATTATTACTCACCATTTTCAGGTTCTATAAATTCAACTCATCATTGCACTTTTGAAGACATCCAGAGTAAAACATGGAAGCCACTTCAAGAAGACGAGTTGAAAACATCTGTGTGTTTTGCGGTAGTAGTGTTGGTACTAAACCACAATATGTAGAAGCAGCACAAGAATTGGGTCGAGTCTTAGCTGCAAGGAATATACACTTAATATATGGCGGAGACAATCTTGGACTAATGTGGATCGTTTCAAAGGCTGTACAGGAAGGAGGCAGTCACGTTTTGAGAATCATCCCAAAACCCTTGGCAGAGGCAAATCTTATTGAACCATCAAACGGAGAGGAACTGATCGTGCCAGGTATGTCTGAACGACTGGTAGAAATGATTAACCGTGCTGATGCTTTTATTGCTTTGCCAGGTGGCTTGGGTACATTGGAGGAAATTTTTATTGTGCTATCTTGGGCGAACCTGAACATACACCAGAAACTGCTTGGACTGTACAACGTTGAAGGATTTTATGATTTTCTTTGTGTGTTTCTTGATGATGCTCGGAGAAATGGGTTCGTGTCAAAACCTATGAAAGAACTCCTCTTCACTGCCAGAGCTGCTCCGGATCTAATTGACCAACTCTTAGCCTATGAACCACAAGTTGACCCTATCATTTCAAAGATAAATTGGTCTGAAGACGATCGTGGTAAGAGGCGTCGGATTAATCTGGATCTTAACCTTTAATTTCCTAAAATTTCAGCTAACCAAGTATTATCTTCTAAACTCTTCTTCTACTGTTTAAGACATTGGGGACAATTTCTCATTTAGGTTTGGGGGAGGGAATTAGTTGATCAGTACTTTATTTTTAGTCTGTGTGTTGTTTTTATTTTCAGTCCAAAATTTTTCGAAAAATACAAAAAAAAATACCATATTATTTTTTTTTTTCGAAAAACTAATTTTCCGTCGCAACATAATTAAATCCAATTTAATTAAATAATAATGCCTAGTAAAATTATTACAAAAGTCGCTAACGAATTAATTCCAATTAATTCGTTGCCCAAATTAAAATCCAATTTTAATTCCGCATTGAAATCCAATTTCAATTTAATATATCCAATATATTATTTTAGCTCAAACAAATAAATTAAATAGAAAAATCCAATTCAACTATTAAATTTATTTAATCGATTAATTCCAAATTAATCACGTTATCTCTTCTAGACGAATTAATCTCATATTAATTGTTGCCACAATTAATCCCAGATTAATCTTCTCTCTCATAATTAATCCCAGATTAATTCTGTTCGAGTCAAATGTCATTGGTGAATCTTTGGGAAGCGACCCGAGAGATCCACAGATATGTTGGCAGTAAATACGGTCATCGGACTATCCGAATACGTGCGTACCATGTACCACGTTCTCACTGATTTACAAGACATGGTTGGCTTCTAGCAAAACATTGTGCCTATCCAATTCTCCAGAAATATTCAACGAGGAATATATAATCTGTATCAGGCGTAGTATACAATGTATTGCATAATACGATCCAGTATCGTATGTCACATGCCAGGCCTGAGGCTGGAATTGTGTCTGCCCCGTACGAAGCATATATCAGATCACTAGCAATCAGTCTCTGTAATCGGATAATCATGACCTAGTCATACTATCCCGATAGCTGCAGCATTTAAGAGTATCAGTTCTGTATCCATGCGTGATCAGCATCTTCATATGACTGAAGTGATACTTCCATCTTGACATCACACCCAATACACTACGATCCCAGTATACCCAGAAGAGGCGTACACGAACCTGTTAAAGCTCCGGACGACCAAAACCAAAGCGTACTGATTTTCACAAGTATTAGCGATGCAAGTCTCAGGTTAAGACCAAATACACATACCCTGATTCAGATTCCCATAGACACATAGTCATACTACCAATGAGATTCCGAGGGGTCTATCCAGAGCGAAGCTGTTCCCGGTCCAACGGCTAACAGAATCTCCTATCACACTTGCATAAGTATCCAATACTTAAATATATGAGAACTATGTTGTTACGCTTTCATAACGCGCACAAGTGCAATACTAGCCTATTCCGCATTATCGATGTCCAGTCTCGATAATACTACGACTAGAGATATTTAATGATTAAACATTTTGTGGATTAATATTGTCTCATATCTTATTAATCTGGTACTAATCATAAGGACTTTTATCATTTATATCCAAGTAATCTAATTACAAAATGATAAAAGAGTAATTTCATTTGTCACATAGTTAATTTGTACAAAGAACAACATGTATTTTACAAATAGTGATGCTATGGGTCATAATTGTCTAACATTTGGGTCAAAACCGCACACCGACTCGAAATTTTTGGTTCGGTTCAGATTGACCCGAAATCATTTTTAATTTTTTTCAAACCGGGCGGTGCATTTCGGGTCGGGTTGCAGTTTGACCCGAAACCATGATCACCCATATTTTTCGGACTCCGATTTAGTTCCGATTTTTTCCTATACACTCGTAATGGAATATAATATTCCATTAAATTATTTAAAAATATACTCATGTTTGATATCAATGGGTTAGACCCACTTTCGATATGCAAGACACCGATCCGACCATATGAGTTCCACAACTATCCCATCATATCAAAGAAAATGGTTATTTTGTAAAAAAAAAAAAAAAAAAAAAAAAAAAACTCAACATAAATAAGCATTTAGCAAATAATTGCAAGGAGAGCAAAAACAAAGAAAACAAAAGAAAGATTCTAATCTTAGCGGTGCACTCGTGCAATAAGACATTTCTGGATTAAAAGCTAAACAAAGCCAAACTCATTTAGAGTCCAAATTCAACTGGACTCTGGATTAATAAGTTCAATACTATGAAGGTATGAATTCTCTCCACTTTCTCCCTCATTCAAAATCAAATCGAACTAAATTATAATAATTTTTTTATTAAAAGACTTTAATTGAATAATTTGATTTATTGATTTTTTTTTAAAATTTAATCGTGTTATCTTATTATTTTATATATTATATTTGCTATATTATAAAATTTATTTAATATTTCGTTATGAAAAATTGAAAAATCGAATTGAATCAAATTGAACCGAAGCAAATCGATACTTAAAAATAATTATAATTTTTCTAAAAAGAGAAAAATCGAACAATTACTTTAAAAACAGAATTATTATAATTACATATTTTTTTATAATCATACTAAACTGAATCGAACCGTACACACCTCTATTTTAATTTAGATTCATAGACAAGTTTTAAAATAAACTCGGTTAGAGATATACAATGAATCGGGCAACATGACACACGTACAACATGCTTCATCGGGACATACGAGCACTGCACGGCCCACACATGGGTCAAGCGGGGGATAAATTTAAGACACGATTGAGTCCAAAGCATGACATGTCAAATAGCTCACGAAAAACCCACTTCAATTTATTATTATTGTTGATGGTGTTTTCAGGCACTATGATATTTAAAACAACACGACGAGGACAGAAGGGCAATTCCCTGCTTGGTTGAGATCATTAAACCCAACCCGACCACTTTGCAGTAAAAGGACAAACACCTTACGATTTCAGATCGACCACACAGATATATACCGAGCACTTTATGACCGGCTACCGATCACTTGGGGTCAAATAGCCGGACACTATCAGGTCGACAGCATCATTCTCAGCATAAAGGATTATCATGACCGACCTCATGAAGACCGACCAGATGGCGAGAGATGCTCAAGATGATGACACCCTATTCTTGCAGATAAGATAAACAAATTATCCTACTCTCACAAGGAAATGAAGTCAGAATCGAAGAATGAATAAGAAAAGAGAAAGCAATGTGGATTAGAAATCCTCACAAGAGGAGAAGACTGAGTTCAACTAGGATTTCTTATGCAAATAGGAGTCTGATTTCTGTACTATTATAAATAGGAGGGAAGAATATGTGTAAGGGGCATCAAAAAATTAGTGATCAGAATCATCAAGCTCTGACTTGTAAACAAAAAAAAGACCTGAAAAGCGTATTGGAGTAATAAAAAGTATCATCCTGTTTTTGTCCGTGGACGTAGGTCGGATCCAAATCCACCGAACCACGTTAAATCTCTTTGTCGATTGGTGTGTTTGTCTGTCTCTCGCTAAATTTACTTTTGGTCCCCCATAACCAAACAAATTCACTATTGAATGAGGATTCCCTCGGAGGTGATATTCCCGTATTGCCCTGAGACCAAAATCCACCGTCAACAGTTGGCGCCGTCTGTGGGGAGTCAACAAAAATCAACTCGCGTAGTGAGACAATGGCGGAAGGCGGAAACCACCAATCGTCAGGGAACTCGGCTGCGGATTGGATGGAGAAGATCGAGGAGAACCTGAGGAAGGAAAGGGAGGAAAACCAAATTCTACTAAAAACCATAGTAGACCGGTTAGAAAAGGTAGAAGGAGTGCACAACGGAAAATTCGAGGCCGGGACTAGCCGACGAAGGAATGAAACAGCAGAGGGAAAAAGAATTGTCGATACAAGTGAGGACGACAGACCCCGGAGGAGGGGTCCCTACAGGGTAAGATCTGTGGTGGTGCAGAGAGATTCCCAGACCGAGGACATGTGGGAGGAAGAGGAGGACAAATCGTCACCAGACTCCTCCTATGATGACCCTCACAACACCCGGAGAAGAGGGAAATAATATGACGAAAAAGTACGAGAAGATACCGACCCTGAGAAGCACCACTCCTAAGATAACAGAAAGAAAGGAAACCACAGGAGGCGGCATGGAACCAAAGACAGCAGCATGAAATCTTGGTTACGGGAGGAGCTAGCCAAATGGGGAGTATGCCCCAATACAGACAGAGGGGATGTCCAAGACGGCAAAGATGAGTCCCCCCTCACAGAAGAAATAAAGTCAGAGAAATTCCCAAAAAGATTCAGCATGCCAACCATGACGCCATACAAGGGCCATACCGATCCCAAAACCCACATTGAAGGCTTCATCTTACTAATGGAGGTACAATGGGTAACATAGGACGCCATTCCAAGGTGTTCCCCTTAACTCTAGCCGGACCGGCCATTCTATGGTATAGAAGCCTAGCCCCAAGAAGCATCAGCAGCTTTGCACAACTCAGAAAGTCATTCATACGACACTTCAAGGGGGCTTGTGTCCACAGAAAGACAATTGGAGAACTAAGGCTTATGAAACAAGGAGACGATGAACCATTGAAAATATTTATTGAAAGATACCACAATATGGTACTCGAAGTCGGAGGGTACGAATCCCCCGAGGCCCTGGAAAGCTTGAAGGGAGCCTTGAAAGTCGGGAGGCTATGGACCCACCTAAGGATCCAAGACACCCCGGACTACGCCACCGCCCTGGAGGTGGCCCGAAAATTCGTTTTATTAGAGAACGAGGAGAAAATATCCCGAAAAGGGAACACCATCAGAGAAAGAACCACAAGGGAAGGTGCCCCCCGCCGTGTAGAAAGAGAATCCAGAAGACCACCCCCGAAGCACAAGGAGTTCAAACCACTACACCGAGACAACCAAGAGAGAAGGGCGCCGACCCAAGTAAACCATGTGGTCGGGGAAGATGCATACATTCCCCTAAAGAAACCACTGGGACAAATTGTTATGGAGATCCAGGGGAAAGGCCTCTTAGTAGAACCCGACCAACGAAGGTTTCCCCCGGACAAGAGGAACCAAAAGGCTTATTGCATACACCACAACTCCAGAGGACATGCAACGGACGGATGTAAAGATCTGCGGGAACAGATGGAAGACCTAGCACGAAACAGATATTTGAACAAATACATTGACCACGAAGTTATGACGGCTAGACAATGAGCACATGGCCGCCAAATCAACTGAAAAAAGGGCAGTTTGTCCCCGAAACATGAATAAAAATTTCTCTTTTCAAAAAGGTTCTCGTCCACTTTCTTAAAACATAAATAGAAAGACTCACTCAAAAAAAACCGAGGACAAACTTAGCGCCTAATACAAGAAACGACCAAGCACTAAGACCTGATCGGCTCGGGGCTGGACTTTGTTCCGCCGAGGCCACTCAGTTATTCGGCTCGGGGTCGGTTACGTCCCACCGAGTCATGCTCATTGGTCTGGGGACATAACATTCCCTCAGCACCAAGTATCTCTCTTGGCTCGAGGTCCTCATGGGCATGCTCGGTGCATAGGATCCGTGAGAAGCATAACATAAGGAGGAATGCCCTTAATGTTTCAATCGACTCGGGGCTGGATTACGTTCCGCCGAGGCCTCTTCATTAATCGGCTCGGGGCTGGATTACATTCCGCCGAGGCCTCTTCATTATTCCGCTCGGGATCGGGTTACGTCACACCGAGTTACGCTTATTGGCATGGGGACGGAACATTCCCCAGAACCAAGTATCTCTCTTGGCTCGAGGTCCTCATGGGCATGCTCAGTGCATAGGATCCGTGAGAAGCATAGCATAGGGACGGATGATACCCCCGTGGCGATTGTTTGCTCCAGTGTTACCGAACATAAGGAGGAACATGCCCTTAATGTGTCGAAACACTCTTTTGATCCTCACTTACCCGATGTAATGGATCCGTGGGAAAGCATAGCACGGGGGTCATGACACCCCCGTGACGATTGCTAGCTCCAGTGATTCCGGACCTAAGGAGGAATATGCCCTTAGTGTCCCGGACACTCTTAGATCCATTCATCATCTTGGATCCGAGAGAGGTGCAGCACGGGGATGCATTATGCCCCTGTAGCGTGTGCCTACTCCAGCGTGGTAAGGAGGAGCCCTCATACAATACACAGGCTCCGCAGTGACCCGACGTGTAGAGGATGTGCCCTCACCATTCAAACGCTCTACTGATCCAAATCCTGGTTCGCGGGACACTGAATTGAAAGATTCAGAATTATGTTTTGGAGACCTCGGACAGGACGCTGTCTTGAGGCATCCATGTTGTTGTTTATAATTGCAAAAATTTTTTGGGATAAGTGCTAAGTCACCCCACCTTTTAATCTTTTTCCAAAGTTTTTTTTGATTTTATTTTACGCCGGACTGGCAAGAAGACGCCCGTGCCAGATTTGGTAGGGCTTCAAAGGTTGATTCACTTCCCTTCTATACAAGTCCCAAAGATTACTCGGCTCGGGGCTAGATTTCGTTCCGCCGAGGTCACTTGGTTATTCGGCTCGGGGCTGGAATCCGTTCCGCCGAGGCCGCTTGGTCATTCGGCTCGGGCCGGATTTCGTTCCGCCGAGGCCTTATGATTCATTCAGCTAGGGGTCGGGTTATATCCCACCGAGTCAAGCCCTTCGGACTGGGGACGTAACACTCCCCCAGGTCCCAGTGCCTTTCTCAGCTCGGGGTCGGGTTACGTCCCACCGAGTCGATCTTCTTTCAGACTGGGGAGGTAACATTCCCCCAGAGCCCAAGTCTTTCACTCAACTCGGGGTCGGGTTACGTCCCACCGAGTCAGTCTTCTTTTAGACTGGGGAGATAACATTCCTCCAGAGCTAAGTGTCTCACTCAGCTCGGGGTCGGGTTATGCCCCTCCGGCTCATGTTGTCCCCCGAAGGGCCCCAAAGTGTTCGGATAAAAAAGAAACTCCAAATTCGTTAATTTGGAATTAGCGAAACCGAGCCGGGATTATTTGCGAGCGCATTCGCATTTCGAATTTGAGTGCGGCACGCAAGTCAAATCGTGTGTCAAATCGCAAGTCACATCAAGCGTCAAATCAAATGTCACTTTGAGTGATGTGACTGTTGTCACTTGATTTGAGTGATTGATGTAGAAGTTGAAAAGCAACTTTTGCTTTTACTTTTGACTTTTGGTAAATGGAAAGTTAAAAGAAATGTAAATGGTTTTTAATTAATTTTTAGAAAATATAAAAACCTAATTACATTTCTTTTTCTCTCACTCTCCACTCTTCTCTTTTACGCGTTCTTCTTCCCCCTATTTTCTTTCTTCTCTTCTCACGGTTTTGAACCGTTTTTTCTCCTCAAAATTTCTGGTATGACCGAATCAAATGGAGAATCAAAGAAGATGAAGTAGTGCTAGCACACCTTGGGTTATACATATGTGATAGGGAAACGAATTTATGAGCATGGAAAAGCTTGAAGCTTGGAGCTTCAATGGTGACATCCATGGCCGAATGAACAAGGAGGAAGACACCCCACCACCGTGCAGCCCCTACCATTCGCAGCTCACTGCCAGGGAGCAACATGCAGTGCGTTTTTTTGGTCTTTGTTTCATTTCATCAAAACCCATCAATGTGAGTATGAATTCCGCCTTACTCATTGGTTGTATACTATTCGTTTTTTATGCATGATTTATGATCTTGGGACTTGATTGAAACTCCAACAATGGTATCAGAGCTATTGGTTGCTTAAAACGAATTAGGGTTCTTGAGCTAAAATTGGGGCTTTTTGATTTAAGCATGATTTTGACAAATTGTTTGTTTAAGAATGCTTGTAATGATTAAATTAGAGTTATATGTAATCAATTTGATGAAAAATTAATTGGATTGATTTTCCCCAATTTGCTTAATGTTGGCCAAAACTTTAATTTGGGTAAACTCAATTTGAGCATCAAATGATTAAATTGTTTAGTGTAGTATGCTTGAATGAGGTTGAATTGATGTTGTGCATAATCAATTTCATGAAATTTGGTTGGATCCATTTTTCCCTAAATTTTGGGCATGACAAATTTGGGTAAACTTGATTTTGAGCATGTTTAATGAAATTGGATGATTTAGAATGCTTGAATGTTGTTTAATGATGATTGATTAGATCAATTTGATGAAAAGTGTTTGGAACAATTTTTCCCCAATTTGCTTGTGATGGCCGAATTTGGCAAGTACCCTATTGTCTTGGTTCTTTGATTTTTTGTTCATTGGATGACTTAGAAATCATTTGGGGATGTTGAATTTATGTTTGATTGGGTTCAATTGGATTGAATTTGATTTGGGCATAATTTCCCTCTTTGGCCGAGACTTTAGCATGTATAAATTGGGTTTGATTTTGATTTAATTATGTTGGACATGATTAATTGATGATAAGCATGATTAATTGGACATATTTGATGTTTTGGAAACTTTGATTTGGGAAATTAATAATGCTATGCACTTTGTTTAATTGAATTGTAAAATTGGATTTTGTAATTTAATTAAAATGGGCCTTAAAATTGGATTTGGGCTTTTTAAGTTGTTATTGGGTTTATTGGACTTTGTTGTACAAAGTTGGTTTAGGCCAAAATTGGTTGGATCCAATTAGGCCCAAAACCGCTTCCAAAAGGCCCAAATGCGACTAATAAACCTTTAACGTTTAATTGGGCCTAATGGGCCTAAATTAATTTATGGGCTTATGGGGTAACTCCCGGATTGGATTTTGGTTGCGGGTTTGATCCGAGTTGACCAAAAGTCCACGCCTTAAGAAATTAATTAAAAGCCCATTGGACTTTAATTAAATTAATATTGGATATTAATCGGGCTTTGAGACCCGTAACGATTAAATTTGGAATTTAAGTCGTAAAGGTTTATTTTATAAAGTGTAATATTTAATTTGGAATTAAATAATGAATTAGAATTAAATGCGTATTAAATTGGATTTAATTATGTAATTTAATTTAATTCGTAGAAATCGTACTTTGAGTACGTGTTTGCAATACGAGTTTGACTCGAACAAAATCAAATCTTTGTTTGAACATTGGATGATCACTAATTATAAGATTAATTAATTGGATTGATTGATTGATAACATGCTTGTATGAATACATGGTTATGATGTTTGAATAATGTATATCGGATGGATATTAGTCGGGTGGGGCGATTTTGGAAATTGTAATAAATTTGATTTATTAATTGGACCTGCGAGTCCAGCCTTATCTCATATTTCTTTGTATTCTCTTCTCACCTATTCCCCTCAATGTAATTGAGGTTTCTTTAGAAGTGTAGTGTAACGGGTAGAAGAAATATTTGTGCTAGCTGGAGAGAGAAAGTGAGAGATTTGATCTAGGATCAATGTGTAAAATATTCATCCGCATATCATTATTATTTTATCATATGCACTTTATTATGTGTTTAGAATGCATGTTTAAGGGTGTATGATGATGAGACCTTAACAAAGATAATTAAATTGGTAGCCAATTTGCACGCGAAAAACCCTCGTTAAATATCAAGCGTTTATTTTCCTTCCATTGAGTGATTCTTACTCAAGATCCGAGATTGGCAGGGGTTGTTGGCCAAAGTCAAGCCCTTGTCCGTCAAAGATGTGTTTTAATCACGAGGCTTTGTTCCATATCGGTGTCGTGTCCAAGTTGTGGTTTGTTGGCCAAAGTCAAGACCACTTCTTGTCCATAGACATTGATTACGAAGCTTCCATGTCAATGGGTCCGCGCTTGACTGGGATCACTAGGTTTGTTGTGCCAAAGCCAAGGCCTAGTTGATTCAGAGGAAAAATGTTAGGGTATACATTCGATGTATAGGCATATATAAGATATATGTTTGGGACTTGGATGTCCACCTACTGGATCTAGGAGTTGGATGAGATCCAATTGATCTTCGAGATCTACCTAGTTAATTATCATACAATTTGTTGGCCAAGTCAAGATTGTGTGATATTTAACGGGATCCTAGCCCACTAGGAAACACGGTTTCCCGAGTACTCGACAGAGGGTTAGAGGCTCGACGAAAAATAGTGGGAGGCAAGAATTGAATTTGCAATACTCGTTCAATTACTCGCCATACGCGCTCATTTAAATTATTTCGTCATTAGATTAAATGTTAGTTGGACTAATATTTAAATTGTTGTTTTAATAACTAGTTGGACTGTATTATACTTGATTATATATAATTGGATTATATTAATCAATATATTTGAATTAATTAATTTCAGTTTACAGTTGATTTTATAATTGGATTATAGTAATCAATGTAATTGAGGTTAATTAATTTGGATTATATTTGATTATATAGTTTGACTATTATAATCATTATAATATATATAGTACCACTAATCGTTGATTAAATAGTTGGACTATTGTAATCAAGATAAAATTGAAAAGTTGGATATTTAAAATATAATCTGGGATTAAAATATTTTAAATGATTTAATTTTCAAATGGGAACAAATAATAGGTTACTTTATTTATAAAATAACTTATTATACCTTTAGCCTAAAATTAAGCAAAAAAGTAGAGCATAAAATCTTTGGAAGATTTACGTGATGATGACTTTAATGCTTAATTTAATATACTTGTCATAAATCTAATTTTAGATTTAAGAAGTATTAAAATTGCAATTTATAATTCTGGAGAATTAATTGACTATTCATATAAAGTCAAAGTTTGCAATTGGGCATGTAGCATGAGGTGCACATCGTTTCAATATTCTAAAAACCCAAGGCTTGGCCTAAGGTTTTGAAATATTGAAAAGGATAATTGACATATCCCAAAATGACTACCATTTGGATATGACAGACACGAAGGAATTAAAGAAATGGCAAGGCTCTTACTTTAAAAATGTTTTTCTTGTCTTAGTTATTCACAGCTAGTAGTGAAATTAGATTTTAATACTTAGTGTGGTACATAAAATATATGTATTGATGTTCAGAATCTGCTTTGAGCAGGATACTGACTTTAAGCCGAGATTTCTGCGAATCGGAAACGGGACGAAAGTCGCTGTTTCGACCGTAGATACCTAAGTTTAGGAACTACCCTTCGGGTATGTACTTGAATTAGGAACTGTTATAATGTAACTATTTGACTAGAGACATTATCTCTATATCGTGTTTAATCCGTTGCGGATAAAACCTTTATATTATAGAACACTAAGTGTTTTATTATATAAAGTTGATACTGAGATAAACACATTAGATGTGAATAACAGAATTTATATTTTGAATATAATTAAAATCTCAAACATATAAAATGACAAATAAATAGCTCAAATTGATTTGATCAATAGAGACTTATTGTGGCATTGTTGTTGGGACACAATTATACAAGACTCGTATATCCACACTTTTGAAGAGTGGATACTAGGACTGATTTGACTATTCAAATAAAGTCTACGAATCTAGTTTGTTAGGTAAAGCACCTAAAACACTGTTTACTTGGTAATAGTGTAAGTGCCACCGATCTGTTAGCCATATTCATGGTGAAGTTAGTGGGCCCATATATAGCTAGGCTAGATGTGAACATGAATATTTCGTGACCTTAACGGATGTAGCATCACGTTATGGTTATGTGTTTCTTTTGAAGAACACAAATCAGAAACTTTTAGAGTTTCGACACGAAATAGACAAACAGATCGGCTATAGTATTATACCGTCACGGTAAGACCGTAATGGAAAATACTTAAGCAAAGTTTTCTTATATACTTGAAAGAGTATAGTATTCTTTCAAATGATGACTCCTCCCGGAACAGGTCAAAGTGACGGTGTGTGTCCGAACGGATTAACTAAAATGTTAGACATGATAAGGCTAATCATGAGTCACTCTGAGCTACCATTTCCTTCAACAGGATAAGTTTTAACAGTGCAATAACTTATTTAGAATAAGGTTCCATATAAATCTGTTTGACAGATGTCATATGATATGAACGGGAAAGAAACCGGGTTTCTCATTCCTGACAATTTGGGTATGCCAGGCATAACGTTTGGATGATACCAAACTAAGGACCCAAATTGGATAAGTGCCAATATAGGTTATCCTAGGGGAAACCATAAGTATAGTACTTATAAATCTCACATGAGAACAATGTGATTGTTGCTCACCATGCGGTTTTCCTAAGAGGAATACCGATATGCACTGGTCAGTGGGAGGATAGTGATACTCGATGAAAATCGGAGTAATACTGTTCAAGGCACGAAGTCCTTAATGGAACACAAATAGTTCATCTATGATGAATCTATACCATTAATCTTCGAATACACAGAACTGAGTAGATCGGATAGAGTCAGAAATAACCTAGGGTAAGGGTTTATGATCTAACCTCATAAAGAGTCAATCTTATGAGGTATACCAACGACTACGTTTTGAGGAAGTGATACAAGGTATCGACTCCCTATTATGGCAAAGTTCCATGAGTCCGGAATGGATTCCATGTTTAACAAACTATTTTGGATACTAGTTGTTGTACCACAAGGCATTGCGCCTATGGTACAATAAACGTCTTCAGGGAAGACATGCATGGAAGG